>LQNK01000057.1:573770-616062 GCA_001586405.1 Phoebis sennae | reverse complement strand
TTAGTAATGGTAAATTGGGATAGGAGTAGAACTAATACAGCGATGCGAGTTTAGTCCAATCGTGCAATGCTTGGCTCCCACTCTTTTATTGCTGAAGATATTATGCAGCAGACCAGGCAGCGACATCCACGAGTAAAAATATAGTGGAATTGAAAGTATAGAAATGTCTTTGTATAAAAGTAAAAATGGAGTGGTGACGTATACACACACGGCCGTCGCCACACGGCCATTGTATAGAGTCTATCGGTAATTGTATCACTCAAAACAAACGTCTATAATGTTTTATAAATAAAAATTGTAATTGAATTTTTCATAATCTTTTCATTTTACAATACACTTATCTAAAAATAAAATAAAAGCTATTGTAGTGTAAGGAATTCGTTGCCTCTTTTAGCTAATAATTAAAATTTCTGTTTTATTGCCTTTACAATTTAAATAGATGTTTAGAAGTTTGTTAGCCAATAGCGCAAAAACGGATGAAAAGTTTTAATGAAATTTGGTACACAACTTTATCATGGACTCTTCTTATCCTCGCGAAAAACTATTTACGAATTTAACGCAAATTTTGTAAACTATCATTTTTTTGTACATTTATTTTAACATTTTTGTAACGATTTTTTTTATTGAATTAACAATAATTGAATTACTACACTTATGAATGTAACATTTATTTAAAATTTTATCATCCAAGCAATACACTATGTAAGTAACTGTTGGTCGACCTTAAATAAATAAATTAATAAATAAATACATTTTTTTATGTTATAGCAGGCAAGCGGGCATGCGGTTCACCTGATGTTAAGTGACTGACCGCAGCCCTTGAACATCTACAATATGAAATGTTGTATGAAA
The DNA here is from genome assembly GCA_001586405.1 of Phoebis sennae. Lineage (NCBI taxonomy): Eukaryota > Metazoa > Arthropoda > Insecta > Lepidoptera > Pieridae > Phoebis > Phoebis sennae. Next base: position 615,210 of record LQNK01000057.1, on the reverse strand, counting down.
ATGAAATAAAATGAAAACATGACGCACAGAACACAACAAATGACATGATCATCAAGTTCGCAAGGGTCAAGACTCACTGTCGGTTTATTTACCGTCTATTGTGGACCCCTTCCAGCTCACAACTATCGCCACACATTATTTATGAGCTGCGATACTGATAGGAAAGGGTTAAGGAAATTTTATATATTGTACTGTATTGCAGTAAATGGTTCTGAATGTTATATCGGGTTTTAATACTAACGTAATGGAGTTAAATAATCGTATAGTAGAAGCATTATAAAAGCATAAAAGGTTTTCTGAGAAGTACCTAAATGATTATTTATTATTTTTGTAAGTACTAACGAAAAATAATCAATTATTTTATCTTACGTTCGAAATCTATAATGTAGGCATAACACAACAAATTGACATAATCATCAAGTCCACAGAAGTTTTATTTACTATGCATTATGGACCCATTTCAACTCACAACTATCGTTACTCATTATTAATGAGCGATCGAGCAAAATCTACGTTTTAGTGGATTTTTTAACATGTCAAGATTGGGTTTAAAATAGAATATATTTCCCCATGAATATACGCGACACTTAAAAAATGAACTACATACTTAAGTTTATTTCATATTACTGCGAGCCGATTGGTGCAGTGGATATAGCAATGGTCTATTGCGCCGGAGGGTGTGGGTTCGATCTCTACGAATAGAAAGTTATGATGTGATGGACATTGTAATTTTCTATTAACTCGGTGTTTATTTTTCTATAGTATGTATGTATTTACAAAAAAAAGTATCTTTAAGTACGTCTATCAGTTATCCAGTTTTCATGGTACAAGCTTTGCTTCGTTTATTAGATGACACTGTGTTCAATGTCCAGGAATATTTAATTATATTTTTAACTCTCAGCTATAAAATACTTGACATTGTTAGTTTTGAAGCTTATCAGAAGCCTACACTTCACACACAACAAATTGACACAATCATCAAGTCCGCAGAGGTCACGGCGATCCGTCACTGTCGGTTTTATTTACCGCCCATTATGGACCCCTTCCAACTCACAACTATCGCCACTCATTATTTATGAGCTCCGATACTGACGGTAAAGGATTGCGATTCAGCGAGCTACATTTTACCTTTTGGTGGACTTTTTAGCATGTCAAGATTGGTCTAATACGGAATGTCACTGGCAATAATATAGTTTAAAGATCCAAATGAATATAAAGTGTTACATAGCCAGCGTTTCATTTCTTTACGAGACTATAATCATAAATAAACCATATTAAATTAACAAAGCCTCGCCGACCCTTTTCATTATTTTTATGTGTTTAAGAACATGTTTATTTATTTCTTTATTTATTTGATTACATGGACCATGCTTCTAATATCCATTCAGATACATACCGTATTAGACCCAATATTGACAATATAAAAACTTCTATACACATTACACCTTTCTGAAAATCAAATACTTAAGTTAATTAACTCGCAGCTATAAACTATATTAATATCAAAGCATAGTTACAAAGCTTATCAGAAGTCGCTACACTTCACACACAACAAATTGACACAATCATCAAGTCCGCAGAGGTCACGGCGATCCGTCACTGTCGGTTTTATTTACCGCCCATTATGGACCCCTTCCAACTCACAACTATCGCCACTCATTATTTATGAGCTCCGATACTGACGGTAAAGGATTGCGATTGAGCGAGCTACATTTTACCTTTTGGTGGACTTTTTAGCATGTCAAGATTGGTCTAATACGAAATGTCACTGACCATAATATAGTTTAAAGATCCAAATGAATATAAAGTGTTACATAGCCAGCGTTTCATTTCTTTACGAGACTATAATCATAAATAAACCATATTAAATTAACAAAGCTTCGCCGACTCTTTTCATTATTTTTACGCGTCTAGATACATGTTACGTATTAGACCCAATCTTGACATGCTTAGAAATTCTATACATAACACACCTTATATACAATTGAAATAAACAACAATTTAAATACTTAAGTTTATTACCTCTCAGCTATAAAAAATTTGACATTATTAGTTTTGAAGCTTATCAGAATGTATATATGTGTTTGTTACTCTTTCACGCAAAAACTCTTGAACCGATTATGATGAAACTTGGTATACATAGAAGAATGGATCCAGAATAACACGTAGGCAAAAACTTGACATTGTATATTAGTTACAAAGCTTATCAGAAGTCGCTACACTTCACACACAACAAATTGACACAATCATCAAGTCCGCAGAGGTCACGGCGATCCGTCACTGTCGGTTTTATTTACCGCCCATTATGGACCCCTTCCAACTCACAACTATCGCCACTCATTATTTATGAGCTCCGATACTGACGGTAAAGGATTGCCATTGAGCGAGCTACATTTTACCTTTTAGTGGACTTTTTAGCATGTCAAGATTGGTCTAATACGGAATGTCATTGACCATTATATAGTTTAAAGATCCAAATGAATATAAAGTGTTTTAATATAGCCAGCGTTTCATTCCTTTACGGGACTATAATAATAAATACATCATATCATATGTTTCAAATATCCATTCAGCTACATACCGTATTAGACCCAATCTTGACATTATAAAAACTTCTATACATATTACAGCTTATATACACCACAATTGAAAAATCAAAAACTTAAGTTTATTAACTCTCGGCTATAAAAAACTTAACATTGTATATTAGTTACAAAGCTTATCAGAAGTTGACTACATTTCACACACAACAAATTGACACAAATCGTAGTCGCTAAATCTTCGTTTTGTTGGATTTTTTAGCATGTCAAGATTGAGTTTAATACAGAATATATTTGGCCATAACAAAGTTTAAAGATCCAAATAAATTTACACGACAATTGAAAAATCAAATACGTCCTTAAGTTACTCTCTGACTAACTAACTCTCAGCTATAAAAAAACTTGACATTGTTAGTTTTGAAGCTTATATATTATATAGAAGTAGCCTACACTCCACACACAACAAATTGACACAATCATCAAGTCCGCAGAGGTCACGGCGATCCGTCACTGTCGGTTTTATTTACCGCCCATTATGGACCCCTTCCAACTCACAACTATCACCACCCATTATTTATGAGCTCCGATACTGAAAGGGTTACGATGGAGCTACGTTTAACGTTTCAGAGGACTTATTTTTGTGAAATTTGGTTATAATGTATATATCAACATAAATAAAAGATGACTATTGTGACTTTAGTAAGTGTGAAGATTGTGATGAAATTGATAGAAGAAGAAAAAAACACATAGCGATGAACAAATATCAAACATTAAGAGTTTATCTGAATATATAGTTTTTTTAAACAGTCCCCTTTTCAGAACACACAGGACTTGCGGTCAAAATAATAAATCCTACTTATATTATATATGCGAAAGTTTGTGAATATCTATGTATGTATGTTTGTTACTGGTGTCAAATTGTTTTTACAGCCAAACAGAATTTTTTAATGTTAAACAATAAAATTTCGGTATATTATTAATATGTATTAGTTTTAAAGTTAGAATTATATAAATGATTTTTTAATATGTGGTATTGAATGTAATTTATTTAATTTTATTCTCAACATATTATTAGACAACTTTTGCATGCTTCCTACTAAGCGAAACATGAAGATCATAACATTATAATTGACAACTTTTTGTACCATGTTTTTAGCAAATAAATATTATTTTATTTATTTTTATTTTTACTCTTTTCATTCAGTAGTTTTTGCGTATGATGAAACTTTGTATACTTCGTGACTGCATTATTGTAATCGTTTGCATATCATGCAGTTAGTATCAAAACAGTGCTATTAGTAATCAATTTGTTTAATTCTTATTAAAACTAAATTGCATATTTAGACCACACCCGAAGAAATTTCCTCTTCAAGTTCGCAAAGATACTAAATAACTACCAGACACTCTTTGTAGCTACGAGCATGACTTACCGAATTCAAAAGGCCTGGGAAACAATACCCTTCAGTCAGTTTTATTGGGAGAAAAATGGCTATCGGACTTTTTAATTAAGCGATTTGACCTTCACGCGTGACTCCACGACAATGCAGTGACCGATTGTTGATCATGGATTAATGTTACTAGATCACACCGTAATTATTACTTTTTTATATTGATTGATTCTGATGTCAAGTGACTGACAGCATCCAATGAACAGTAAACTGTCACAGATGCCTTGCCGGCTTGAAGGAAGGGGAGGGTCAATAATGGGAAATTTGGAGAGGACTTGAATGAGTCGAAGTTAGAATACGTGAGTCACTACCCCATTTCTACCCATGGGTGTCGTAAGAGGCGACAGAGGATAATTTGCTTCATAAAATCTTCAGCTATGAAGAAGCTAGGGGGAGCCGAGCATTGAACAATTGGGACAATCTCGCACCGGTGTAATTACCACCACCCCAGCAGAAGACCGGCGTGAAATAGTATTGCACTGTGTTTCGTACGGTGAGCGGGTGCCCGGAGGCCTGTATTCATATCCCATTTTTCTCCCGTCCTGTTCTAGTCCTCTCCCAACGTCCTATCATTAATCCTCTCCTTTTCCCCTCCCGGGGAAAGCCGGGAAGGCATCTGCGACATTTCATGTTGTAGATGTTCATGGACTGCGGTCAGTCACTTAACATCAGTTGAACCGCATGCCCCGGTTGCCTGCTATAACATGAAAAAATGACGACGATCTTCTGCTTCTGTAACATTTAACACAGAAAATGCATTTTTTTTAAATATAACGCTCGGAACAATGTACAAATAAATTGTTAAGATAAACACATACAAGATTTGTATTTTAGAACTAACAGAAAACTCAATAAAGAACTCAGACGAAAATATACGATTCCAGCGGGAGCAGATCCGTGATAGTGATGTAAAGATGGATGGACGAATTACCAATGAAAGAATACTGCTGACGCATTACGGCTATTCATTTTGTAGCGTATACTTTGTGTATTGTTGCTTTATTTACAAACGTTTTTATTGACCGGATCTTTGAGTGCTGTGTTTCGGTCGGACCTTTGATTAATATGCATTTCTTCAAAGAAGTAGAGAATAATGACATGTAAGAAATAAGAATTCATCAAAAGGTAATACAAAAATTAAAAAATACGACCAAATTTTGAGCACTGTTATTATTATGTGCATATTAATACAAAATAAAAAAATTAAAAATTAATAAAAAAATAAATGAATATAAAAACTGGAGGGAAGTAAAAATGTAATAATGCCCTAAAGATTCCTCTGCGAAGTAAGATTTTAATCATATTTTCTCAGATGGCTTGCCGGCGAAGGAGAGGGTATAATTATGGGATGTTGGGAGTGAAACAGAACAGGATGGGAAAGAAAAAGGATAGGAATACAGGCCTTCCGGCCCCCGCTCACCGTACGAAACACAGTGTAATTCTGTGGTAATTACACCGGTGCGAGCTTGGCCCAATCGTGCAATACTCGGCTCCCATTATTTTATTGCTGAAGATGTTACAGAGCAGAATAACCCTCTGTCGCCTCTTACGACACCCCCAGGTAGAAATAGGGTGACTCACGGGTAAAATATTTTTTTTTAAAAACATTAAAGATTCACAAACATAACATAAAAAGCAAAACTATGAATTCAAACGACAAGCCAAGTCAATTAAGGAAACTCTGTGAATTCACCACCCGGCCCTTAATTAAGTCTTGAACGCGGTTAAAAAAGCCAACGGAAAAGCGATCGGCATATTCATAATGAGCTCCTTTTGTTTGCTTTTAGTCAAACGGCGCAAAGAACTACTAAAAAAAGAGATAGTTTATTAAAGGACACAAGACATTAAATAATAAGAAGGGTAAAAAAATAGAACCGACTTCCTCACTCTAAAACGTAGAAAATAACTTTTATTTTAATTTTGTTGGATTCTATACGAAGTCGGTGCCATTGGTAATTTCAATTTAACAAGATTTTGCACCAAATTTCTATGGGACTACACTGACACAAGTAGCAAAGTTCGATGCAAGAAGAATTTTCCAAATCATATATAAAATAAATACGGACGAATTGAAAACCCCGTCCTTTCTTTGAATGTCGGTTAAAAATAAAGAGATAATCGATTTATTAAAGAACACAAGAAATTCAATAATAAAAAGGGATAACCATAAAATGTTAAAAATAACTTTTTGCCAAAAAATAGAACCGTTCTCACAGTAAAAAGAAGAAAACAACTTTCATTCTGTCTACCACTTGTTTCCACGAAGATGGTATTTGAAAATTGCTTGGGATTCCTGGTAAATTGACTTACAGTTTCTCCTCTTGTCTTTTAGTGGTTTAAAAGTTTTAATTAGTGTCTTGTGTAGTGGTTCTTGGTCTTAGAAGCTTACCAATCATTTTCTACATTGAATGTTTGATGTTTTTAAATTTCAATAGCCTCGCGTACCAGTCGTGGTAAAAACCTATTTTCACGAGCGAGGATTTGAGGTTGGTGCTTTTACCAACCTCGTATAATATATTGCTTTGGTTTGTCTAAATTGCGTTCGCACAAAGCTGACTTTGAATGACGCCTCTTAGAAAAGTATTTTATTTAGAACATATTTTTTCAGTCAAACGATATACAGTACTTTAAAGAGAATACATTATCGAAATTATGTTCCTTTTAAAAGTTTTGGGATGGAAAACCCCGAGAGAATAAAAACTTTACGAAGCAAGTAACGTTGTTAGTAATCTATTTGAGAAGGATATGTTAAAAAAAGTTAAGGTGACATTTCTTTTATCGACAAGGAAATGAGAAACAAGTTGGATACTTGCCAAAATTGGTCAACGAGATTCGGATAAAATTCAATACAAAGAAAAGTTTTATTGATATTTTTATTAAAGTTGATATATTTTTATCAATATAATTCTATCGATTGTCGATATCCGAAGATAAAAAGAACACGATGAGAATTCTAAGATAGATTAACAATAAGATGATTGCATTTTGCAGTTAGATATCCACGTAATATAGTCACGTAACTATGTAATACTCTTATATAATATATACTTAATATTCATCTTTTAAAGCCTAACGCATTAATGTATATCACTCTTAATAAGCTCACTATTTAATATTCCCCCTCAAGACACATTCATAAAAGTATTATTTACAGAAATAGTGTGGGAGGTGCCAGTACTCCTACTCATTCCTCTCCCATTCCGTTCTACCCCTCTCCCAATTTCCTGTGCACTGCAATATCTCCTGTGCACCCGGCTAGTCTCTGGTGAAATTGGCCACCATGGCTCAAATCTGTTACGTTTATTGTTTAATGTATGTTAAGGATTTAATCTATACATATAATAAAGCTAAAGAGGGTCGAAAGTCTGTACATTGGAGATATTCGAAAAAAAATCGTCTGGGGATACTTAAAATTGATCACAGAACACGTTCCAACAATTTTTAGAATTTTTGTCTGTTTATCTGTTTGTCTGTTTATTTGCGGGAGCATCACGCGAAAACGGCTGGATGGATTTAGATGGAAACATTACCAATCCGTCGAGAAAATTCCCAGCCAGGTTATAGGCTATTAAAATTGAACCCTGAAATAGGGGGGATGGAAATAAACTCGAAATAAGTTTGCAAATTCATATAAACCTACTTTTACGTAATAAAAATCGCAATAATAATGGCCAGATTTGTATTTAAAAAAATATTAATCTGTCATTTCTGGTGTGAATGTCAAACGATTTGTGAATTGTGATTGACATTTTAACGGAATTCCGTCTGAGACAGGAGGGCCAGGAACAAAAGAAGAAGAAGAAGAAGAAATTTTAACGGATTACGAATACGGTTTACCAATTACCATGATTCGCTAAGAAAATCTTTTTATTCGAGAAAGTTTCGCGGCATGTTGAGTTCACAATTTTCACGATCTCAGAAGTCAGAAGAAGGTCGCGGTGAGAGACTCAATCAAGCGCTAACCAGGCAGGCCGCTTCGCTTTCGGGTAAAACGGCAAGCGAACGCCTGTTCAGATCAAAGAGATCGACATTCCGTGTTCGCCTGTCGGAGACATTAACGCAGAGTGACCGCACAGCGGATTGTACATACGATGGACGCCCACTCAACGGTAAGTACTTTCTTTTGGCAATCTACTACTACTAAAGTATCAGCTTTCTTTCTTTACAAAATGCTTCTTACAAATACTGCGTTACCTACATTTACTGCTGTTTATTTTAGAAAAACGAGGAGGAACGTCATCTCCAGCTGTCCGCCGATTGGGAGCGCCACGCTATGTCTCTTAGTTCAGACATTTTCAAGCAACACAATGAACGATTGGCTTCATATTTAATAGGCACGTCGTTGGCACGGGCTAAGGTATTTAATAATAAAAAAACGTGGACAGGATTAATTTTCATTACATCTACATACGTGACGCGAACTATGTGTTAGGAAAACGAGCAGGAACGGGATCTCCGGTTGTTTACTGACCGGGAGCGCCACGCTCTGGCACCTAATTCAGAGACTTTCATGCAATGCAATGAACGCTTAGTTAGCGTCACAGCGTCATTACATTAGCACGTTTATTACTGCTCATATAAGTTTATTTTGTTTTCACAAACCGTATGACAATGTTAATTACCTACCAATACAAGAATCATCACGAATCTACATTTGTCACTGTCATGTGCCATGTTAGCTACGCGTTGGTAAATAGATAGGCAACTAATATGCTTTATTGTCTTAATTCCAGGAATTTGACAAAGAACGCGAGTGGCGATTTGCTACAGACCGTCAACACCACAGTCTCTCTCGCTTCTCTGAAACCAACTCAGAATGGGCATTGACTGTATGCCAAGTACAGTCAGTTCTGTAAAGATACAACAAAGCATATTTAGATGTGATGGCTCACAGTTCACAAGAGCGTGAAAGTATATTAATGTTGTAGATACAAGTGTAACATAACGCTAAATAAAATGTACATAATCACCCTCACGCTTTTAATGTTTAAGTCTCCTTATCTCCAATTTTGTTTATTGTTAATTTAATTCAAAAACCCAAAATCAAAAATTTGTTAGGAAGCATGGATTTCTATATCCTTTATGATTATTTTGCGGATCCAAATGGCCATCTGTCCGTCTGTTAGTCCGTATGTCACAGCCACATTATTCCGAAACTATTACGTATACACAATTGAAACTTTGTAAAATGTATTTTGTTATTCGCTTCATGATTTTAATACAAAAATAAAAAATAATGTTTATTAGTATAATGTTATATGAGAGGTCTCTCCCTATACAAGGTACCAATTAGTACTTATTTAAATCACCAAACCTATAGCGAAGCGTGTCTATAGATAGGTCTGAAAAATGGCATTGTGGGTAAACACTTTTATTTCAGAATCAATCGTTCCAAAGATACTTGCAAAGTGCTAAAATATCCATGACGGGAACCTCCCTCTAAACTTTAAACTACAAGGGTGAAAAATGTATGATCATAGTAAAATCTTTTAACCAACATTTATTATACATTCAGTTTTTGAAATATTTATATTTCTTTTTTATGTTATAACAGGCAAACGGGGCATGCGGTTTACCTGATGTTACGTGACTGACCACAGCCCATGAACATCTGCAACATAAAAGTGTCGAAGAAGGGGAGGAAATAAGGAGAGGATTCATGATAGGAAGTTGGGAGGGGAGTAGAACAGAACGGAGAGGAATGGGATGGGAATACAGGCCGCCGGGCACCTGCGGCTAACACTTCTGCTGGGGGGTGGTAATTACATCAGTGCGAGTTTGGCCCAAGCGTGCAATGCTCGGCTCCTATTCTTTTATAGCTGAAGATATTGTGTAACAGAATTGCTGTCTGTCGCCTTTTACAACACCCACGGGTAGAAATGGGGTGGCGACGCACGTATTCTGACCCGTCGCCACACGGGTATATAATTTACATTCATACAAATACTACGAAAAAAACAAGTTTTGTTGGCCAAAAAAATATTGTTGTCTAGGAACCCTTCATGCGCGAGTTCGGTTCGCACTTGGCAGCTTTTTTTACGCTTACATTAATTTGTCTGTAACACCGATTTGGATGCTTTTTGCCTTTGCCAATGACATGTTTGGATAAGTACAGACAAGGATGTAGAAAACAAAAGTGGAACTGTAAAGTCCGACATTATTTTTAAAAGTGTGAAAATAATAAAATTAAAGTGTGAGCAACTTCATTTGGTTAGCGGAAATTGACAAATATTTTTATGCACTATACGGGCCTGTAGCAGAAGCCGTCTGTCACATAAACTGAATTCCACGTGAGCGAAGCCGCGGGTACAGCTAGTTTTAAATATTTTAAAAATTTGACATAATTTTACACAAAATTGATTATATGTATTTTTAACAGATATTCACTATAATAGACTTTTCATGTCATTTCATGTATTGTAGCGCCCTTTCAGGGTATATATTACTAATGTATCACCAACGGTGTATATGTACAACATGAATGAACATTGTAACATATAAACAATAAACGATTTGAATTTGAATTTGAAAATTAGCCTATTAATATTATACATACCCTTTTCTTATCCTCCTTTCCTAACCATCGAATATTCTAGAAAAGTTCTCAAACCTCAGATCCATTTGGCTATTAGAATCTTCTATTAGAAACTTCGCTATCGACGCGTGGATTACGGGCCGTTATTCATTGCCTATAAATTGTTACACCATTCAGATAAGGCTTTCTTGCAGTTATTTCTAGGTTTCGAAGATATAGTACCGATTTGTTGTTAATGTCTCGATATTTTCTGGAACTTATGTAACTATCTGCGAATAACATTCCAAATGAGAGTCGGGTTTTGTTCAAACAATTTTGACTATTTTATTTCCTATCATATAATATGTATTTATATTTGTATCAGATTTCATCAACATGTGAATATCAAGGCAGTTCAGCTAATGAGCATTACGCCCTCAATGGATAACACGGACATAATGAGAAGACTGAAAAGAACTAAACCTTTTGAGTTTGTGTAGATAAAAGATAACAATAAGTGCGGTGAAATGTAAAGAACACAATATGACAGTGTATTTCATGTTAAAAAGACAATAGGAATGTTACTGGACATTTCTTACAAACTATTATTAGAAATTTAAGTTAGAATTAAATAGATTGGAATAAAAATGAGGAATCCATTCAAGAGGAACACAAGAAAAATATATATTTGTATCACGCGGAATAGACTAGTGAATCAAATCAATATACGTCAAAGGAGTATGAAGATCGAAACACAATTATTATAACCTCAAATATACCGCAACAACACAGGACTATGTAACTTTTGTCTATAACCAAGTTATTGGCGATAATGTGTGATATAACGTACATTTTCAATAAAAGCGTAAACACTGAATACTTAGATACAGAGCTAAACCAATTGTACTGCTATACCAAAATTTCTTCCATAAATATTTGTTGCTTCTTCTTGGAATCTCCTTACTGATTTCGCTCATCTTCAAACATAAGATTTGGTTTAGTCTAAACTATCTGCCTACAAAATTTTATCAAGCTCCAAACAATGATACTCCAGATATAATCAGTCAAATATTTGAACTTACGTGCAAACATTTTCCCATCATTAACCCTCTCCTTATCCCGTCCCCTTCCTTCAAGCCTACAAGGCACCTGCGACACTTTGATGTTGTAGAGGTTCATGGGCTGCGGTCAGTCACTTAACATCAGGTGAACCGCATGCTCCGCTTGCTAACTGCAACATAAAAAAACATACACTCGCTGGACCGTCTTGATTCTCAGACCTCGCTTTGTTTAATTAATGCCGATATCTTATATATCATTTAAGTCGACTCTGACAGACTCTGAATATACCCAGGGTAACATTTAATGTTATCCAATCACGAAACTTCTTAACAATATTTATTTAACTGACCCAATAAATGCTAACACAAAATACAACCCCGAAAGGGTTGAAGGTTCCGGACATTACAACCCTTAACTATGCCCGCGCAAAATTATACAGGACGTATCTTTTTGGATACAACTTAAGCCATGACTTGGAAATATTGAGAATAGTGAAATATATTTATTGTTGGAAAAGCCATGTTTGGAAGTTTTTCATTATAATTATTTGATATAGTCAATATTTCTTCCTTGAAAATTGTCTGCTTGAAAATTGTGGCTTTTCACAATAGTCAAATCAAAGCATTTACTGAAATCTTTTTTTTTTGAAAAAAAATTTTAGCAGTTACTTTTAATAGGATGTTAGCATAAGCACAGATAATATAATTCTATGCATAAGGCATACTATAGGCATAAGTAAATTAATTAAATATATATTTAGGAACATTCAACAGAACGCCATCTAGTAGTACTTTTTTAAATTAACCATAAATCAAATCTATACTTTATATATTAATTATTTTTCAAGTACTACAAAAATGTTTAAGATCATGTCTTGACGAATAGTGGCTGAAACCGACATAAAATATTTTGTTCGTACCGTAAAATAGACTAAGCGTAACCCATTTGGGACATTGACATTCATCTATCCATCCCATTCCTCCTACAAATAAATAAAATATTGCCTAAGGATCGTCCTAATTCGAAGGCATTACTGTTTCATGTCATCCCGATGTCATAGACCCAACCCTTTGCATTTCCTTTTATCCCATTTCCACTAGTAACGTAACACATGCTTCGCTCATACAAATTTCCAAAACTAACACCAATCAATTATAAACCTTATTCTGTTAATGTAGAGTTGAATTCAATTTGATGTATGTATATTGTAATTGAGTGATTTAGAAAATGTTTAAAGCTATTTATTTGAATGGTTTTAGTTTAGTGTTTCCTGTAATCCTTTATGATTGGGATAAAACTTTATTGGTATTGGTCGTTATAGTATTATAACATCAATTTATGAGTTTGTTCTATTTATTCAGGTGACAAATATTAATATGTTAAACGATTTTTGTTGAAGAGAATCGGATACTGTAATGGTTTTATTATAAATGTATCTAAATAGAAACAATGATACATTAAATTAAATAAATATAAAATTATTCCTGCTTTGTTAGTGCTTGTTAGTTATTAGTATCTAAAATTATCTTAAAAAGTGAGTAAATTACAGTCACTGTTTTGAATTTCATTGGTAAAAACAACATCGAAACGTTATGCTGACACGTCATTCGTCTACCTACATTCATATTTTCTGTATCTTACACACACACACGCACATACACTACTGATTTAATCGTTGTGCATATATACACATAATTATCCATAAGTTATATTTTTAGGAACAAAAATGTTAAAAAAAATTGTTTTTGATTTGGAACGTCGTGTAACAATTTGGATACACTTTAAAAACATTCCCTGTTTATATTAGTTAGTGAGGCAATGCCTTAGGGCCCTTAGTGGAGACTTAAGCTTTTCGGGGCAGAGAACAGGGTCCATTTCATTTGTTTTAAAAGGTAGAGTAGTCCATAAAATATTCATTATTTTTTTACCAATAACCAACCAAATATAATAGTTTTAGAACTTTAGAAGAGAAAAAATATTTATTTATAACTCGTGCTTAAAGAAATTACGTTACATAAGCTAGCTAGCTGGTCCACGCGGCTTCGCTCCCATTCCACAATGCGATATAATTATACAGCTTGTAAAATATAGCCTTTGTTACTAGTGGATAACGTAGCTTTCGAATGGCGAAAGAATTTTTAAAATCGGTCCAGTAGTTTTTGAGCCTATTCATTACAACCAATTATTAGAGTAGATGACCCCAATAATTTTTCTCTAATACTTTATTTGTACATTAGTAACAAATCCGTAAATAAATCATCATAATCTTACTTAAAAAGCAAAGACTTACGTAAAACTTATTCATAAGAATCGTTTGAAAACAATCGATTTGCGATTCTTCAAAGATGGCTTCAAGTCTTTTACATTTCAAATGTAGCTTTATTTGAGTGTAATACTATGTTCTCTTTCTAAATAGATCTATGAATCCACTTTATATAACAGTAAGTTGCATTTCAAATGCTCTCGAAGAATTTTCTTCATTTTATTTTCTACTAGCTAATCCGTGCGGCTTCACTCTCGTAGCATAATGTTATATATAGCCTAAAAAATATAGCCTACGTTACTCATGGATAATGTAGCTTTCGAATGGTCGGTAAATAAAGTCGGTCCAGTAGTTTTTGCTCTTCATACACTATATGCATCAATAGAGTTTAGCTAATAAGTTTCTTTGTTTTTCAATGCTTTAAATTGTTATTATTTTTATCTATAATAGTTGGTATTATTATTATCATGCATTATATTTTCTTTCCTTCTCATTTTACTTGCATTGTCTGTATTTTCTCTATGTTTGGTATTTATTAATATTGCTTGTGTATGGAATAAACTTTCTTTCTTCCTTTCTTCTTTCTTTCTTTATAATATTAGTGTAGATTAATGTCTTTATTATTTTATTTCATCCACAAGTCAACATTTAATATCAGACACCCGCATTGCGGTTCCATACCGTTTAAATTCATTTAATACCGTTTTTATTATCCTCTAGCTTTTCCAGCATATTTAAACACGTAAAAACATTTCTAGCAATCTTCCATTGCATTTAAAAATACAAGCGTCTTATTTCTTCAGGATCATAAAAGTCTACACGGTGCGCAACTTTTACAGCAAGATATTCCTAGTTTATGCTGTTACAGGATTTTTAAATTTTTCTGGAAATTGGGTCTTTGTAACTGAACTTTTTATATATGTTGTAAATAACTGTTTCAATTAAACCGTTAAAATATACTGTATTTTTCTTGTAAGTCAAAGTTTTTCTTTTTTTTTATGATATAAGGGGGGCACACGAGCTGGCGAGTCACCTGGTGTTAAGTGATCAACGCCGCCCATAAACGCCCACAAGTTACGAAGACAATTACGTTACGTCTTTTATAGAAAACAAGGTTATATTTTTTTATGTTACATCAGGCAAGCGGAGCATGCGGATCACCTGATGTTAAGTGACTGACCGCAGCCCATGAATATCTACAACATCAAATTGATATCAACATATAGAGACAGAATTTTAACTTTTTCTTCTATGTATTATTGTATGTATATATTGTGTTGTTTATCCGACAATATTACTAAATCTGTAGATATACTAATAAAGACCCTGCAGTGACTAAAACAATGATAAGTTAAACTTTATTTTAACTTTTATTTCAAATAGATATTTAAGCTTTTGAACATAATGAATACAAATGACTCACAAAACCGCGGTGAAATTTTTTTATGTCGTAAAAAATGTTTGTTATTCCATACAACTTAGCACTCAACATGCCTTTACGAAAACAACAAAATCTCAAATCTCCCCATTTAGGGTGAACCTGTGGGGTTCTCTTTATTAAATTTTCACGTGACACGAGGGCAAAAAGTAAAGGTTAAAAATAAACACACATTGGGAAGGGAGACGCTTAGTATCAAATTGTGTACATCGTAAATCCACATATCAGCTATTGAGAAAAGTACTGAAATAAAGACTTTTTTACACCATAATATCCACTATACATTAGTAAACTTTATTTAATTAAAGCCGGTTTCGAATAAGAAATAGTGTAAAAAAGTCTTCAATTCAATATTAAAAATCTATTTCCATCAAGAAGTCACAATACAATCTGTCAACTATTGAGAAAAAATTGGCGTGAAGTACTTGGAAAACAAGTACAGATCCTTGCATTTAAATGGGGTTAAGCACTTTGACGGTTAGGTTGGCAGCGCGTTAGCGTTACAACCCAGAGCTGAGTTCGATTCCCAGTGTAGATCTGTAATAATTTCTCGGTTTGGCAGGGTACAGAAGGCGGATCGCCTTATTGCCTCTTACCGCTAAGCCACAGCTAACAGCGATGCGAAGGGCGGTGTGAAATGCGGCGTGGCAAGCGGTGGGCGGTGGTAACAAATGTAAGACAATCTATGAAGAAGGCTACAACTAGCGGCGACGTGGATTGCGACGCGATATGCGGCGTGGCAAGCGGTGGGCGGTGGAAACAAATGTAAGACAATCTATGAAGAAGGCCACAGCTACTGGTAACACACATTGCGCCGCGATATGTGGCGTGGCAAGTGGTGGGCGATGGAAACAAATGTAAGACAATCTATGAAGTAAGCCACAGCTACCGGTGATGCAAAGTGTGGCGCGATGCGATGTGCGAATTTAACAAATGTACTGGCAAGTATCGAGGCGGCCACAGCTCATAGCGCCTCCAGTCGCACGGCCAGAAGCTCAGCGGTTAGATAGTCAAAAATTATCAAAGAAACCATCAAACATTAACCATCCACCCTTTGCACATGACGCGAAACATAACTACACAACTTGCTAAGGACACAAATCTTTTTTTTTATTATTTTGAGCTTTATCACATCGCGATAATTTCGCTCGAATACAAGCCAAAGTAACAATTACAAAATGGAATTTATTACACAAAAACTTAGTAATAAATTAAATAACGGCACACAAACCTTTAAAATTTTGTCTGAGTAAAATAATTACCAATTAAAAAAGAAACGAAAAAGATAAAGTCGCAATGAAATCCTTAATTAAGCAGCGACGAAACGTCGTTAAAAAGACACAACATTAAAGTCTAAATGCAACAAAATAACGTCTAAATGACGTGTTTACAAGCAACTATTGCATCCTCAACGCAAAATACATACAATTTTACTGCAAACAAGTTTTATAAGTTTCTAAGTACTAAGACGCTGTTTGCGGACTCTCCAGCATATGAAGCGTTTGCTACAGTATACTAATGAAACAGTGGGTCTAATACACCAAATTACACTAGCATAATAATATTTGTTTGCATGACATGGTTATTGATTTCGCTATACTGTTCGGATTCCGAAGTACTATCCTTATATACGAAAATGGTTCCATTTAGTTTTGGACTTGATGGGACAACTCAAAAGGACACTACTTCAAAGGGTTCCAAATGGTTAACCTCAAAATTTCATTGACCTCGTTTTATTAACAGATCTTGCATTATTAGTATCAATGCTTATATAAATTTAGGAGTTCCATAAAACACAGTGAATCGAAAAACAGAATTCAAATGAGACTTACTAAATTATTATTGTATTTGCATTTAATCACAACCTACACCAACTTTGATTTCGAACCAAAGTAGAAAATAAATAATCTTCATTCATATAAAACAACGAAATGCTAATTAAAATTCATATACACACCTTTATCATTAATCATTACATAATAAAGGTAAATAACTAACGGTTGACTAAATAAATCCCACAATTTATTTAGCCCACTGTTACTTATTTACTCTGTGGCACAACTGACAAACCGGGGCCTCTTTACACAGAACTTTGCGTATTAGTTTCTGTAACTGCATCGTTATTCGGATGGCCTTGCTCGCGACGTTACAATGGGAATATTAATGCTCATTCTGAGGGTAGGGCACAACAGATTTTTGTAATTGGGAGGGTTGTGACAATTCGCGTATTTTGAATATGAAAATATTTCGAAACACGTTCAAACACTGGCATTATATTTTTGGAATAGTAAGTCCTCGTATAAAGTTAATTATTTAGAAATTAATGTATAACTAATTTAAGGATAAGAACTGCATTTGTAAAATATAAATTAGAACTAAATTAAATAACATAAACAATTTCATTAAATAAGAGTTCATAATGAATTTTAAACAGTTTTAATATTTCGCTATTAAAATACAATTAAAATAAAATAAAACTATTTTAGAAGTAAATACAATTTCCTACAATCCTTCTTTTATTCCGAAGGCTAGCAAACTTTTGATGTCTCGAATGCTTGTGAATAGTGATGATTAATAATCGGTTATTTGTCAAATATTGAAAGGATACTTAATAAATACACATATATTGCTATTTCGACATTAATATCTCAAATATATGGTAAAAATAACAATTCCAAGAATCGATAAGAAATATTACATGATAAAATTCCGTTAGGATTATTTAATTTAAAAATGATATGAATTTTCACGACGCCCGTGCAATCTGAGTTTCACAGCAATTTACCGCCTAAATTGGATGAGGCGACCCCTGATGACTAGACTTTCGGAGAAACGGATTACCTATGTAATCAGACACGTTACCCTTGTTAATTCTGTTGCTCTTTTTAGCTTAACAAAGGTGGAGCTAATTATGAGCCTTTGAGGGCTTGAAGGTAATGAGGTAATTGAAGAACATTTTTTGAATTGTAGAGAGATTAGAAAATCAAAAGATAGGTCAAGGTAACTATATGTACCATTTAAATTTTACAAAGTAAGAGTAAAACTGCAATGATAGTAGAACACAATTTCAAATCACCTAAGAGTTGTCAGAACTCAAGTCATGAATTATTAAAATAGTTAAATAGAAAACTCAATAAGGACATAGATATGAAATCACTATGAATGTGTAAATCGTATGCGATTGGAACCCTTATGATTAGACTTTTGGCAAAACGGATTACCTATGTAATCAGACACGTTACCCTTGTTAATTCTGTTGCTATTTTTAGCTTAACAAAGGTGGAGCTAATTATGAGCCTTTGAGCTTTGCTGTATGATTTTATGATGACAATGGGTAATTGGACATTTTTATAAAACCTATGCGTGCAGTCATTTTTAACTTGAAACTGAAACTTTCTTACGGATACCATAAATACGAAAGTGACTCTGTCTGTGTGTCTGTCTCATTTTCATTTCTTCGCCACTGGACCGATTTAGATGAAAATGTACAGAGATCGTTTAAAACCTGAGAAAGGAAATATGATAGCTTTTATCCCGGAAATCGCACGAGAGATAGGAGATAGTCGTGGGTGAAACCGCGGGGCCGGGGGCACAGCCAGTAAACAATAAAACGAAGTATTTCTTATAAACGTTAGTTTAAAAAAGGAAAGATACGAGCACAAAAGCTGTAAGTCAAAAAATGGTTGTAAATTAATATGATGGCCGCTGGCCAACTTTCTAACGTTACAAACATAACGGCTAGAAAAACTTAATTAACGATCACGTTTATTCTATCGCTATTTAACGACATAAAAAAAATTCTGATAAATTTTAAAATAATATACTTTTACATTATTAGAAACTAGTTTTTATGTCGCAAATCGGCTATATACAAGGTGGTTTTTTAAAATTTTTATCTCAAGAACTATGGGGCGTTTCCTAAACTTTGGGGTATGCCATTTTAAAAAAAAAACAGTTATTGTAATTAGGAGTATTACCGATCGGTGAAACAATACAGGGTGTTATTTTTTTTTGCTACATCAACATGTTCGATACCTGGGTCAGTACAACATTTTTTTAAAAATCGAGTGATGCAGTTTTTATTTCCTTGAAAATCGGCCTCGACACTAAGGAGTGAGGTATACTTCAAAGTATATAATTTAGCTTCGAAAGCAGATTTTAAAAATTCACCCTGTATTTCAAAGCCTATCCAAAACTGCTTTGAAATCAAATTAAAGTTTAATAAAACTTAAAACCAGAAAACAGTAGGTGTATAAAACGCCTCAACAACAGTCACGACAAAATTATTTGACAAACCCAATAATTCCAAACCTCGTTAGCTTAAATGAAAGAATAACAAGCACTAACGCTTGAGCCCAAGATATTCCGCTCATGTAACCAATTTCCCCGCTACAGATATCCGCTGTCGCATTATAAGTGTCGAGTGGTTCAAACAACGCGACTTAATGTACGACAAAACGTTGAAATGTAATACCAAATTATAATTTGTGTATTTTTTTTAGATCTTACAAAACATACTACCATAACAAATATTTAGTTGTATTAAGACGGTTACTCACTGTGTTTTAACTCGGTTTAGACCGACAATTTCGTAAATTGTTCATAATAAATCGAAATTTTTCATCAACTTATAAAAAACTATTTAAGCAAAGCAGCAATCATTGTCACGTGTCTAAATATAAGGGACTACACTGACACTACTCTTTTGAAGGCAAAAATAATTTTCGAATCGTACATAAAAATTCGATCGAATTGAGTACCCTCTCCTTTTTATGAAGTCGTTTAAAATACTAAACTATGCCTTGAATTTTCTTAATTTTTTATTATTAGGGTAATGGAATTACTTCAATATGCATTTCAACGGTACTGCGATTTGTTCGGCTTATGTATTATCTCCTATCGATTCTTCTTCCCCTTTTTCCTCTTCCCTTTCTTCCTATTCTCCCTTCAATTATCAATCTATTCTTTATCTTTTCTTTAGAAGATGATGGTTGTTAATTATTGGCAGCGCAAGAATACTAAATATTAGTGAGATTATTTTACTTTAAAATACAAAGAAGACGCAATTTATCACCTTTAAACTACAATAGAAGAAAAATATAAAGCCTAAATACCCTTAACATAAATAGCAAGAAATAAATTCAAAGAAAACGATATAATAAGAAATGATAAACAAGTATCATTTCCTTGCATTTCAATTCATTCTGCACAATGAAGAAGCTCAGACTATCCTAGATTACTGCTCCATTTCTGCATATTTATAGGCGTTGGACTTATTTTTCCTTTCATTTTCATCTCGAGATGTTACAATGGATACTAATGTTTTTCGGAGTATTGTAAATGTGGGCCGCAATCCTCTCCTAATTGTGCTTTTGTTTGAGATTTGTATCTGGGTTATTATTGGCATGAGCATTGATGTTGTTAGGGACTGTTGAAAATTTGCGTCAGAACACTTATTAAATAATATGGTTTATTACTTATTTTTACTTTTAAACCCGAATGGTAAAGTGTGAATTTGATAGAATAGAAAATACATAATATTTAAAAATTGTATCTGATGTTTCAAAAGAGCTTTTAAGCAATTTGAAAACTAAACGATTTGAATTTCTTTAATGATAGAGGCAAGGCAAGCGGAGCATGCGGTTCACCTGATGATGACTGATCGCAGCCCATGAACACCTACAACTACGCAGTTGCATTGCCGACTTGAAGGAAGGGGAGGGTATAATGAAATTTTGAGAAAAGTAGAACAGGATGGGAGAGGAATGGGATGGGTGTGGCCTCCAGGCCTCTGCTCACCATACGAAGTACAGTGCAATACTGCTTCAGACCGATATTCTGCTGGAGAGGTGGTAACTTCACCTAGTGAGTTTGGCCCAATCGTGCACTGCTCGGTTCTCAAAATTTGAAATTGAGTTTTGAACTTAAATTTGAAATAACTATCAGATACACACACATAATGTTATCTTTGCATTCCGCATTCCGAAGCAGGCAGCCATCAGTCTAATTTTAGGCCTCACTGTTTTTTTTTGTAATAAAAAAAATTGTATACCTATTCTTACACCCGTATTCTAAGAAGTTACCTTGATTTTACTTCCACTCGGGTTACGTCAAATATGACAAGGATATATAGGAATGCTCGAGGAACGTATTAGAATACGGGTGTTAGTGACTGATCTTTTTTAATTTATTTACATGACAATAAGTTTATATTTTTTATTGTTTTTATCTAAGATCTCCTTTCATTATATCCTCTTTCATTAAAAAAGTTGACAGTTGCATGCTTTAATTAGTTAGATTGCTTATGTCACTCTAGTTTAATATTATAATTGGGACTGTATTACCGTTTGTATGAAGCTTTTGTTTGATTGTGTTAATATTCTATCAATATTAGGTGGAATATAGTGTAATGAGCTTTAACGCCTTGAGATCAAATATGTTGACATTTCCGTGTGCTAAATCAACAATACAATGTATAGACTATATTATTTGAAATTCATACTATATTCTGTTAACCTCTTTTCAATTAATATTCGATACGTTTCTTAAAATTGACTTTTCATAAGTACTTTGTTATTATTATTTTTTTACTCTTATCTGAAACTTGAATGTCATATCTTCAAATTATAATGAAACGTTGTTTATTTTCTTTAGAAATTAATTTCAAAAAGCTCAAATGTTCTAGTAAAAACAAAGGATTCCCTAAAGCCTTAAACAGTTTAACACGACCTAAAAAACATTTACTTATCTCATTAAAAGTTTAGGCAACTAAAATAAGATTCAGTCGAAGTTTTTGTGTTCAAATAACTGCTTATAAGTTTCCTTTTTAATGTATTTAACTTTGAGTTATTTGATAATAATTGGCACTGTGAATCGATTTTGAAAGTCGAGTGTGGATAACACCCGTATTCACAAACCACAGTTGTGTAGTAAAAACAATTGTCCTTTAAACTTTTTAACTAGTATTACTTTTAAATTTAATAATTAATCGCAGGCAAGCGGAGCATATGGTTCACCTGATGTTAACATCTACAACATCAAAGTGTCGCAGATTCCTTGAATGAAAGAGAGGGAATAAGAAGATGATTAATATGTAAATAATTATGATAGAATATTGGGAGAGAAGAACAGGATGGGAGTGGAATGGGATGAGATTACAGGCTACCGGATCACCAGCCAGGTTACCCTACTCACTCAGTTCTGCAGTTCCATGTCGGGGTAGAATAGGAGAGGCCTTAGGCAAGTTTTCAGCTTGCCTCAAACATCTCCCCAAAAAATTTTCCCAGCCCTCGGAATATAAGGCTTAATTTAAACGCCAAGTAACTCTGAATAGGTTTATGTTTGTATCCTAAGTAATAATATAAATGCGAAATTTACTCTGTCTGTATGTCTATATCTTCATGCCTAAACCACCGAACAGATAAGAATGAAATTTTGTAGAGATATTGTTTGAAGCCCTATATAGAACATAGGATAGTTTTATCCCTAAGACCCCCGGCAACGGGAGAAACACGTGTATACGTACATGAACAGTAAGTATAAGTTTTAGTAACAAAATAAATAAATAAGTTTGTTACACCGTGGCTATATTTAGCAAGTTACTAATAGCAACTAAATTGCATTTTACCTGCTCCGTATTTTAAAGAAAAAACGTTAGAATAAAACCAATAAAACTTTGTGCGCTGCAAAGGCGCCGGAAGCGCCGGACGAGCTCCGGATGTGTTACCACGACGTGTTTCAACAAAATCATATATTATGATTGCATTCTTTTTTACAAACTCTTTGCTATTTTCCACTTTTTGTGGTTATTTCGGTTTGTAATATTTTAGGAAAAGTAAAAGGATGATTCAATTTAATTGGATTTGTAAAATTTTACCGAAAGGGAAGAAATAAATAATCTTCCTATAGAATTGACATAATGACGGAGTTATTAAATAAAAAAAAAACAAATTCCTATATCTACTCTAATACAATATATTATAAAGAGGAAGTTCAAAAACTATTGGACGGATTTTAAATTTTTTTATCCATTATCGAGTAACATAGGCTATATTTTATAGGCTATATAACATTATGCTACGGGAGCGAAGCCGCGCGGATCAGCTAAATTGTAGTAGTTGTAGTGTGCTGAAATGACAGAGACCGAGAAATAATTCCATTTCTTACCGGTACGAATTAGGAAAAAAAATATTATGAACTTAGGGATTTCATGAATTTGGGACATCCTAAAGCGAACCTAGAACTCTAGTAACACAGCATATTTAAACACTCGCTAGGCTAGCTGAATTTCACGTCGCATTACGAATTTTCTATTGCATAATGAAATTTGCAAAACTGAGTCTAGATTTTAGTGGAAAATTAAAGGAATTAAATTTATTTTGGATAAAATTGCATATTAAAAATAAATATAGTTTTTAATGTGCAATTTTAACCAAAACTTATTTATTACACTTCTATTATACACACCACAATAAGAAGCAAAAATTGTAGAACAAAACAAAACGGTTGATGTAAAGGTGCGGCCTTATCGCTGAATAGCGATTTTTTCCGGGCGACCACTTAGGTAAAGGATACATGGAACGAATTAGTTTGAGGCAGGTGGCAATAAAATTAAAATGGTGCTTTTAAAAAAAATAAATAAAAATAAAAAAATATACAAGAAATATAAAAAAATTAAGAAAAATCTATCTTTGGAAATTGCATATTAAAATATGTGTTTATTGTTCGTGAACCTTTAAATATCTAATAAATAAATAAAAGGAAAACTTGTTTCAACGCAAATATAAACTTTTACGATGTACAAATAAAAGACGTTCTCATGTTATTGAGAACAAAGGCGGCTAGAATATTAACTATTCTAGGAGAAGCAATTGACAAATGTAACGTTTGAAAAATTACTTTGAAATTTTCTCAATAAGAAATGAAGTTTTTTTTTTATTTGCATGAATAAAATTGAATCTTCCTGTTTGACAAAAAGCTTTTCAGCAAAATTTAACGCCTAATATTTAAATCTTTTTACTTATTATACCAGTATTTTTTGTGTAAAACGATCATACAAAGTACCTTTTGTTTACAAATATTTCCTCTTTATTGTTACACTATAGACTATAGACTACAAGGTATGTACTACATTTTTAAGAAAATAAAAATTTTTCACGAACTTATCTTGCATGCTTTTGAAAATATTCCATAAATTTTTATTCACCGAAAATTCTTAACGGTCAATATATTCCACATGCATCTAAAGTCTAAACGCCTATCACCGCTAAAACAAGATCCAATATAAAATTTAAAGGAAAATCTCGGCTGACTTGTCTCGAATATTGAAGGACCGAAGCACTTTTAATATCGAAGCAAATTCAATAATCTTACTCGGAATCCTTTTCAATCGCTGAAGAGAGTGGAAATGTCCCATTCAAAACGCGGAAAAGAGAATTAGTATTTCTTGAGAATTTTGATGCATTCAGACGTTTTCTTCGAGACGCTTAACTGCCTTGTTGAAGTCTACTTGAATATTTATCATAAGTAGACTATTAGGAATAATCTTTGTAGTCCTAATAATATTATAATTGTGAAAGATTGTATTTTTCCATGTCAATCACAAATTTCGTTTCTTGTTGAAGTCTACTTGAATCTGCATCATTATTAGACTATTAGAATTAATTTGTGTTATCCTGCAAATATTATAATCGTCAAAGTTTGTAGGTTTGTGTGTAAGTCACAAATCTCATTTGTTCGAGACGTTTAGCTGCCTTGTTGAAGTCTACTTTAATATTTATCATTCGTAGAGTATTAGGGATTATTCGTGTAGTCGTAATAATATTATAATTGTGAAATATTGTATTTTTCTAAGTAAATCACAAATTTCGTTTCTTGTTGAAGTCTACTTGAATCTGCATCATTATTAGTCTATTAGAATTCATTTGTGTTATCCTGCTAATATTCTGAATCGTCAAAGTCTGTAGGTTTGTGTGTAGGTCACAAATCTCATTTGTTCGAGACGTTTAACTGTCTTGTTGAAGTCTACTTGAATCTTTATCATTAGTAGACTATCTATACATATAATAAAACAGTAACCGAATAATTTCTGTACATTGAAAATTTTTCAAAAAGAGTAAGCAAGTGGTATGCAATATGTATGTTCTATAGATACCGAAACCATGGTTAGAATTTTTTTTTGTTTGTCTGTTTATCTGTTTGTCTGTTTGTCTGTTTATCTGTTTGTAAGTGCGTCAATCACGCAATAACCACTGGGCAGATTTTGATAAAATTGCACATGCTGATAGAACAATATTAGGTGCAACTTATAGGCTACATTTTATTTAAAAAAAATTTTGGAGTGGCTCTCCATACATGTAAACGGAGGTTAAAAAAATTAATTCGCGAATACTTAATTCAGTGAGGTTTCATTAGAAAGGTCTTTAAAAATGATATCGAGGTTTGTAAATGCGTTTTTTGCTAAAATAAATATTTTTTGTGAAACACGCTTCTAAAGTCGTGAAAATATCATACCACGTGACAATGTGAGATTTTGGTTGAGTTGCGGACATGCCTTTTTATACTCTTAACGTATAGATTAAGACGTTAAAAACACTCAATAAATTCTCAAAAGTCTTCAAAAATAACTAACTCTCCGCCCGCGGCTTCGCTCGCGTGGACTACATTTTTTTGTATTTTGAAGAGGCGCGTGCACTGTGAGATTTTGTTTGACCAAAATTCTATTTCCATAGAAATCTTTACACATGCCATGGCCCTGCGACCGTAACAGTGCTCAACAGTGGACTATGGTTGTGCTACTACTACTACTACTACTATTCAGCCCATATTCGTCCACTGTTGAGCATTGGCCTGACTTGGTTGTGCGCCTCAGATAAATACAGAAATTAGTAGCCCACGCGTGCGAAGCCGCGGGCGCAAAGCTAGTCTATACATATAATAAAATCGTAGACTAGCCGTGTCTGTACATTTAATATTTTCAAGTAAAAATTAGTGTTTCGTGTTTCATTTATGATTCTAAACTCAAAACAATGATTTTTAGAATTTTTGTCTGTTTGTCTGTTTGTCGGTTTGTCTGTCTGTTTGTCTGTTTGTCGGGCGTTTGTACGCAGTGAACTTCGAAACGACTTAACCGATTTAAATACGGTTTTCCATTATGTATTACGGCTAGCCCCCGGAGGTTTTAGTGTTTATTTCATTCAAATCGGTTAACAAATAAAAAAGATATGAGGGTTCAAAGTGATCCATCGAAACATATCATCAATGCGCGTAGGTATATTAATTTTAATATTTTAAGTGTTATTTAAAGCACTTTTTATTGATAAATGTAGCCTTCTCTTGATCTCGAAAGTAGATTACGATCATGGCGGCTAATCACAACAAAGACTAACCAACATGTAGAAGATATTATTTGCGTCCTTAAGCAAATGTGTGTTAAATCCATGGAAACATCAACTCTTTTATTCTGAGAGAAATGTCAATATTTTGCAAAAAAGAAATAGAATTATTAGATTTATATAAAATTGAACAGTGACACTTTTGTTATATTTAATGTAGGATATACTTCGAACTTAAACCGTTTACGAGATATATTTTTACAAACGTACGTTTCTAAATCTTAAAAATTCTCATACCACCTCTACTTCGAAAATCCACAAAGTACAGAAATTTAAGGTCCACGCGGGCGAAGCCGCGGGCGGAAAGCTAGTTAGGAATAATTTTTGTAGTCCTAATAATATTATAATTGTGAAAGTTTGTAGATTTATGTGTCAATCACAAATTTCGTTTCTTCGAGTCGCTTAAATGCCTTGTTGAAGTCTACTTGAATATTTATCACTAGCTTTCCGCCCGCAGCTTCGCACGCGTGGGCTACTAATTTCTGTAATTTTAGAGGAGCAATCTCACAATCACGTGGTATGACATTTTCACGACTTTAGGAGCGTATATCTCAAAAAATATTTACTTAAGCAAAAAACGCATTTAGAAAACTCTATTTCATTTTCAAAGACCTATCCAATGACACCTCATTTAATGATGTACTCGTATATTTATTTCTTTACCCTCCACTTACATGTATGGGAAGCCACCCCTAAATATATTTTTTTTCAAATAAAATGTAGCCTATAATTTGCACCTAATCATGATCTATCAACACGTGAAAATTTATCAAAATCTGCCTGGTGGTTATTGCGTGATTGACGAACATACAAACAGATAAACAGACAAACGGACAAACAGACAAACAGAAAAAATTTTTTTTAACCATGGTTTTGGTATATATAGAACATACATATTGCATACCAATTACTCTTTTTGAAAAATATTCAATGTACAGAAATCGTTCGGTTACTGTTTTATTATATGTATAGATTAGTAGAATATTAGGAATCATTCGTGTAATCCTAAAAATATTATGATTGTGAAAGATTGTAGGTTTCTTTGATTGAATTGATGTAATTTTGATTTCTGTTAGGGTTTTAGCTAGATGGAAATTTTAGGCGAGCGAAGCTGTGGACAGAAGCTACTGTTCATAATTTGTGGAATGCGCAAAATCCCAAATACTTAGTCCTTGTTTGATAAACCAAGCAAAAAGTACGTGGGTCTTATTATGAGTGATAGAAAATATATTTTTATTCACATGAATGTCATGCAAAATACCTATTATTCTGTTAGTTGATTCTACCGAGACATCGGATGCCGCGTCTTGTATTCCAATTCCCTCCTTTCCTCTCCTTTTCCTCAGTTCACTCCAACAATCTATTGTTGCTGGTGCTGACAGCGGCAGCAGAAAAAAATATAAAGAAAAACATAAGAAGAACAAAACAAGGGCAAAACGTTAGTACAGCAAAATAAACAAAAACATTTTACCTAAAATAAGTAAAGCATATTCTCTGGAACATTTCAGCCATTACGAAATGTGACCTGTCAGCTACCTTCACAAACGTATTGAGTTACAGGGAAATGTTTGGATTTTTGTTTATTTAATTTTAAGGACTCCGCGAAAATTGTGCAAAAATGTTTTGCGGTGTAAAACCTGTGTTATTGATATTCGTGTAAAAAGGGTGTTCCCTTTTCCTTCCCTCCAAAACTTTTAATAAATAGCATAACATAATAAGAGAAAACTTATAATGAAAAGAGAGAGTGGAACAATCTTTCTCCGCCTGTATTCCCTACCCTTACTTACAACTTAATACTCTTCTTCTCTTCCTCTAGGTAGACGTGCTCGACTCAAAGCTGTAGGGCAGTCAAACGTCTATCTATCCTTCATTAATAAGATTGTATAAAATTTTCTAATGACAAAGCTGCCTTTTAAATATTAGCAAAGGTACAAGTCTATTAAATTTGTTGCAAGCTCTTAGGCTATAAGCTAGATCCAAAATCACATCCAATTTACCAACACTATTTAATAAAAAAATTCATTAATACATATCTAAGAACAGATTGATATAACGAATAAAAACATTTAAAACTTTGATATAATTCTATAATAAGTCACCCGTGACCACGCTCGCTGTAAAGTGTTCGAAACGTCTAAACTAATAATAATGTAAAATAATGTATAATAAACCGCGTTTAAAATCCTTTAAAAAGTATTTTATTTGATATCGAAAATACTCGCATTAAAACCAACACAAGAAATAACTATTAACATAATTTTCAAATTATTTTCAACTAGCTTTCCGCCCGCGGCTTCGCACGCGTGGGCTACTAATTTCTGTATTTTTTAGAGGCGCACAACAAAAGTTTAAAAAATTACAGCCACAGGACCCCTGATATATGTGCATGTCTATTTATTACCTAGATTTTTTATTATTTTCTATGGAAATAGGTTTGACCAAAATCTCACAGTGCGCGCGACTCTTCAAAAAAATAAAATTGTAGCCCACGCGAGGCAAGCCGCGGGCGGAGAGTTAGTCATTTTTTTTAGGTTTTTGAGAATTTATTGAGTGTTTTAACGTCTTAATCCATGCGTTTAGAGTATAAAAGGTATGTCCGCAACTGAACCAAAATCTCTCATTGTCACGTGGTATGACATTTTCACGACTTTAGAAGAGTATATCTCAAAAAATATGTATGTTAGCAAAAAACGCATTTAGAAACCTCTATTTCATTTTTAAAGACCTATCTAATGACACCTCATACAATGATGTACTCGCGAATTTATTTTTTTACCCTCCGTTTACATGTATGGAAAGCCACCCCTAAAATTTTTTTTTTTCAAATAAAATGTAGCCTATAAGTTGCACCTAATCATGGTCTATCAACATGTAAAATTCAATCAAAATCTGTCCAGTGGTTATTGCGTGATTGACGAACATACAAACAGATAAACAGACAAACAGACAAACAGACAAACAGAAAAAAAATTTTTTAACCATGGTTTTGGTATCTATAGAACATACATATTGCATACCAATTACTCTTTTTGAAAAATATTCAATGTACAGAAATGGTTCGGTTACTGTTTTATTATATGTATAGATTAATTATCTCTAAGACTTTTCTAATTTAATTATTCCGTTAAAAAATATTTTCACAAGATTTTAATTAACGATACTAAAAAGAAACCGTCAGTTATTATAGATCTTAATTATAAAGCCGTTAACAACAGGCGTGCAATTGACGTTTTACCTAGCGTAGGAACATCATTCTATTATAGACCGAGAGCTTACTCTATAATTCTTCTAACCGCTGTATTATTTTAACAATATGGTGTACTCGAAACTCATAACGAGTAACGAATAGGTATGATTCCCGATCAGTCCTAATTACAGGACTTGATAGCCGTTACACCCGGGGATTATTCTTTAGAATTTGTATTGATCCTAATTGGTGAAGAAATATCAATAAAAAAGTTATTTAGACATTATCACGTTATTTCACGTTATTACTACAGCTATAAACAACTTAAAAGTTTGTTTGTTGAACGTGCTAATCTCGGTAACTAAAGATCCGATTTGAAAAAAACTTTTAATCTACACTAATATTATAAAGGGGAAAACTTTGTTTGCTTGTTTGATTGTTGGTAGTAAATAGGCTCAAAAACTACTGGGCCGATTTTAAAATTATTTAACCATTTGAAAGCTACATTATTGACGAGTAACATAGGTTGTATTTTATAGGCTATGTATATAACATTTTACAATGGGAGCGAAGCCACGTGGATCAGGTACTAACGAAACTGATCTTCAAAGACCCCGACCAACCAGCCCCCTCACTATAAATATGGTTGAGTAACGCTTTCTCCCATTGTCCGTGTTCTGAACGCATGCCGTGTTAATTAAAACGTCTCCGTCGCAATTAGACGAACAGAATAGAAAAGGGCGTTTGAGGCGATCCGTGCGGTAATTAAAGAAACTATTCAGGAATTGATTCTACTTATATTATATGCGAGTTTTTACTTACATGTTTCTTTATCACTTCGCACCTGAACCGCCCTGAACGGATTTTGATAAAATTTCGTATGAAGATAGGGTAATAATTGAATTAAGGGATTTTTATTGTCCCCGAAATTAATGGGAGCAAAGTCGTTAACAGAATCTAAATAATAAAATAAACAAATTAGATCTTCAAACATTTTTTTCAACGTCCTATGTCCAAAATAGATAAGATTGAATTATGGGATTTTTACAATTAATTATTTTACCAAATAAATACTCGTAAAGATCAACATAAAAAGAGTATATACCTTCATAAAAATCACTATTATTGTCGTTTTCTACTTGAACTACGAAAAGAAAAAAAGTCAGTCTCAGTTCTGAGTACGATTAGCAAGTACATTTTAGCATTACGCTTTCACTCTTATATGCAGGTGAAGCCGCGACGAACAACTTATTCGATCAGCCATGTGTTCTAATTTTATTAAATTTAATTATTCTACTCTACATAGCAGATTTTCTTAAAGTTATAGGATTTCGTCCGGAAGGCTTATTACTATATTTAATCATAGAATATCTAAGTTGATCCAGATAAAATATAGCATTGAGGAGAGTAACTTGATTAAAGGAAGGACTTTAAGGGATTCTTGTAGTGAACATACAAGATTAATCTAGAACAAGGCTTTCAAAAAGGAAATATATCTAGGCGATCCTCCTGTTCTTACGCAATTGCACCAGATAGGTTTCAATTCGAAAATTGGCTTAAAATATTTAAATTTTTTAATATTACAGTCTTTATTTCTACGAATTTGTGCAAAGGCGTATTTTCAATCCTTTGTTTAAATTTCGTCTTTATTTTTCATATTAAATCACTTAAACTGGTCACACATTTAGAATAACTTCTATTATTATATACCTATATCTTTAAAAATAGAGTGAACATCACGTTCCTCTGCTAAAAATGACCTAAAAATCTCACGGAGTCTACATAAATAATACGAATTGCGATATTGTAAAAGTTCCCAGCATTGTCAATCAAAAGGTACGGGCCTATTCAAATCGAGGTTCAATGGTGCTCCAAGTTAAAAGTTTTCGAGAATCCCTCGTCAAGCCCTAACGTATAAATTATGGACGGTGGAAAAAAGCCAAAACTTCTGACGTAATTGTTTCTCTGTTCGGACAATCGGAGACTCATCGAATGCTCAGAGGGATTCCTTTAATTATCTACATAAGGTTCAATGTTAACATTGATTTTGACAATCCATTGTTGTACTGAAACCTCCTCTTTTTACATGGCAGTAAAACACTACGTCAATAATAACGTTAAAATAAAAATTTTAAAAACCTGGTACATTGACAATCGGATTTCCAAGTCTCAATATTCTTATCTAAAAAGCTAAGAAGGATCTCGATTAAAATCGAAAAAAAAGTGTTCACCACGGGTTAGATTACCTATTTTGCCATCCGGTTTCTACTCGTGGGTGTTGTCAGAGGCGTTAGAGGGTAATTCTGCTGCATGATAATATATTCATCAATAAAATAGTAGGAGCCGAGCATTGCATGATAAGGCCAAGATTGGCGGCAGAAGACCGGTGTGAAGCAGTATTGCATTGTGTTTCGTACGGACCCGGAGGCCTGTGCCATTGTGTGCCATTCCTCTCCCAGCCGTAGAGCACTTGTAACCAATTTCCCATAATTATTCCTTTCCGTATTTCCTCTCCGTCCTTCATAAAGAATACAAAGGAACAAAATAACAAAAAAAAATTTTAAACATACTCTCAAACATAATCTCCGCTTCACGCATTTTTTCTATTCTCAGATTTTCTTATCAGACGCACGAAGATCTAGCCCTGGTATGGCTCGTATAAAAAATGCGATGACAGAAATAGATTGCTATTTATTTTCCACTTATTTTTCTTGAACTAGGTCAGCTCGTTGAAGAAAATACAAATTGAATAAACTGAGACCATAAGTAAGAGTTGGGCACGCGTAAAATATTGTAAATGTATTTTTTAACCCTCAAAATCCGTTTATTTCAGGTGGGGCCGCCTTGCTATAAATCTAACCCTCTTAAGTTGTAGCGCCATAAAATGTGGGTCGATCGTACCCCACTGCTATCTAGATTGGTTTTATCGAATATTGGCTGTACGGATGCCTGTTTATTTTTTTTGTTGATACAATTTTTCATAATCGGTACAACCATTATTTTGAGAGTTGAGTTTGGGTACTGTTTTTGAGGAAATTACCAGGAACATGCAATGAAAATGCTACTTTTTAATGATTCATGGGGAAGTTCGCTAAATATCCGAAATCTCTAACATTCCTATCCTAATTCCTACTTTTTTTCAAGCCTTATGTATTTTAAAACATCATATAAACTTTTGTTGTTACATACACAAACCCAAAACGTAAATAAATCGATCTCTATGTATTTCAAATTTCATACCGACATTCGGCGGCCGCGCTACGTTTGTCAACTTTGGCTTATGCGCAAAAAACTACCGTAAAAGTGACGCTCATATGAAGTTGTTTGATTTATAGTTGAGGTTAAAACAGAAATAAAAAAGGGAATTGTCTTTTTTTCCTACTTCCTATCCATTTTGATGTTGGTTGTTTTAATCAACATAGCCACTTGCAACTACAATAAGTAAATGCTTTGAATATCTCAAAATACATTGAACATCGAATGGTTTCCAAATATTTCTTAAAACTTTCAGTATCAAACACCGCAATAACGTCACGAGCAGCCTACCTCAATTTTAAATTCCGTTCCGAATACATTAGTTCCTACAAAGCGTGACGTCATGAAATCAAGAAGAATACAAAATAGATTGGAAATCCGCGCAATGAACTTTAAACTTTATCCGTGTAATATAGAGTGCATTATCCAGGTGGAGGGTAGTTTTAGGGGACGTCATCATCGTTAAAACCTAATCGTGTACTGGGCACATTATGCAAAGTTAGGTATCTGGTGTAGACGGTTATATAAATTGCGAATCTCTAGTGACTTAATATTAGCAGTGATTTTGGTAATGGCCGCCTAATGACGTAATTTGAATTAGCGATGGATTTTAAACTTAAAGAGCAGATATTTAATATTTTATTTATATTTCCAACTAACGTCTTAATATCCTTCTTAATATAAAAGATCAATTTTAATGCAAACGTTTTGATGCACTTATTAACGCAAAAACGATTAAACATATTTTAATAAGATACTTATTACACGTGATTAAAATCAGAAATTTATATAAATATTAATACCCAAGCATGATGATGAAGCAAATGAAAGGTCTTATCTTACCTACTACATTAACATAACTAACATTAGGTTATTAAGCTAAATTTTACTTTTCTTTTATATTAATGTAATAGACATGAATAAAAATGTATCCACATTCCTGGGAGAAACCTCTGGCAGCCGCAGCCGCGGCAGCAGACAAAATTAAGATATAATTATTATTATTAGTACTGACTAATAATAATAATTATATCTTTATTTTCATCGAGATAATACAGAATATTTGAGACCCAGGCTCCTAATAAAGTAAAAGCTGTGTTTCAAGAGCCTGTGCCTTCCCATTATAAATTTATAAGTACCGATGATAATAAAGCAATTTAAAAACAGTGTTTACGAGTTCGGAAGTCATTGGAACATATACCTTGTAAACAATTATTTTATGTCCAAATAATTTCTTAACTTTACTTTTTTATACAAATGCAAAGTCTACATCGGAGCGAGCCACTAGCTATGTATTTAAAAAATTTTTTGCCTACGTTGGCATTCGTAAAAAGATCTATCCATTTGTCCGTAACTTACATAGGTCACTTACCGCCAATTACGCGACATTTGTGTACAGTCGGATATTGAGGTTTATGTCATTTCTGTGAGTGAATCCGAACGAAGCTGGAAGCGGATTTATTAGGCGACTGACGTACAGTAACCATTTTATATCTACTTTGTAGTGTAACCACACAATTGAGGATAAAGGGACATTTAAACATTTTTATCAGAAACAAGCCACTTGCGTAGGAAATAGTAGAGAAAAAGTTTTTAGGTATTTACTGGGACATGTAGTGCGAGAGTACACAAACACCAATATTAAGGGTATTCGTGTATTATTAACTTTTGAATACAACCGTGCGTGCGTTGACCCTATGTCCCTACAAGTTTGTATGTAAATAGGGATGCATTATCTATTTATTTTCTTATAAATATATATAAAAATGAATATTAACTGAATTAACTGTCTTATGGAATATTTTCTTTGAAAAAATACACGACCTCTTTAAAGCAGTCGTATTAATTACAATTTTGAAATCTAATGCATCTGATGCTTACTTAATATTTTGGGAGCGGCTTCTCCCGAAGGAATTTCCTTCGTCAATCTCATTTGAATCCCGTGGGAATAGTATGTTTTACAGAATAAAATATGTTCTACGTTTTCAGTCTTCCCAGCTATGCATGCAAAATTCAAAGTGTAAAAATGCAACCAACAAAGAAATTTAATATCGCCTTTGTAATATTATTAAGAAGGATTAACCATTTTGTAAACATAATATAAATTGTTCTTGAAAAAACAACTAAACACATAGCCACCCTCGCAAAAGACGCGGAATCGAATAAAGTGAATATTTCTACCCTCCACAAGCCTGATGATATTGCGTCCGAGTGACGATATACAATTTACAACTTTTCGATTGACAAGTCTCAATGCTAGCTGTATTTTCTTAGGTTTTGTTAGGAAATAATTTTGTTTATTTACTTATAAACCTATTTGCAGACCTTATCCAAACCAAATATTCAACTAATAGCTTAGGATAAAAGTTGCAAAATTAAGTGGCCTTATCGCTAGGCAGCGATTTTATCCAGGCAATCTAAGGACGTAGAAGAAGGAAAATATCCAAATTTCATCTATTATACTAGTGACCCGAGCTAGACCTCGCGTTACAATGTATACATTAGTATATAGTTGCGAGACCTTCTATTTCATTCCTATAAAATTTAATCAAGATCGTATAAACAATACTCGAGTTATCGTCGGACAAATTTTGCACATGAATACTGTCACCTCCTCTCTGAGACCTCGCTTCGCTCGGTCAATTAGTAGGATGCTAATACTTCACGTCAATTATCATAGGTAGGTTTCATACTTCCTTGGTTCTTAGTCAATTTATACCAAAGTACCATTCGATCTATCAACGAAAATATTGTATTGGATACATTTGTATCCATAGCTGACTTTGTCGGATTTTGGTTCAAGTTAGTATGAATTCCAAAAAAGAAAATGAATAGAGTGGAATATGTTAACGAATTCCATTGAAATAAAAATTTACATTTTAATATAAAAGCACAACACAGGGACAACCTATTTAAAATTAATTTCAAATGAGAATTTTTACGTAATTTCATACAACCAAAAATCACAAAATTGGCTTGTTACCGTAGAGTGAGTGCTATGCAAAGATATCACCTTCCGTGAGCCTTTTTATAAACCCCGTGGCGTTTTTTAATTAAATCAAAGTGTTTTCGAGCACTTAAAGCTTCAGCGTATTCCAGGGGTCGCACGCGACATTTTCGATGTAGGGACTTGATAAATTTGACAGGACGTTTAAACGTTTTTGTCGGAGCGAAGCGAGGTCTCCGAGTCGAAATGGATCAGCGATGCAAGCTTGTACGTTTGCTAGTTTAGAACGTTTCTACTTTTGTTTACTTGTACGTTTGTAATTTTGTACATTTGTAAGTATTTGTAAGTTGTTGGACGATATCTGGGTACTAATTCACAAATCCGATTTGGTTAGGAACGAAGACGTTTCTGTTGAAATTTGTATGAATTTTATTCCAAATTTCGTAACTTTCCGATCACATTGGTGAATAGGGGGCCTGAAGATTTGTTAATCCGAATTTGATAAAACTTCGTAGACAAATAGTTTACGAAAATAATGAGTGTTAAAGGAAGATAAATAAGGTTCTAATGACCTCTAACTAATATAGTGTTTGCAATATTTGTTTATAGTTATTTTAATATTTCAATTAATAAATGCATTAGATATTTTACCATAGAACTAATAGTATCATGTCGCATTGAGTTATTCTTGATAAAAATGATTACCTCATATAAAAAAAACGTAAAACCCTGCAATAACAAATGTACGTAGTCCCAATGTAACGCGATTATCGGTGACAGTTTTTAAAATGAACCCCGTCAGCTGACAGTGATAGGTGGCGGTTATTAAAATGCTAAATACGGAGCGTTCTTGTGCTGTGCGAGATTAATTAAAATGTGCTTGAACTGGCAAGCATTATATTAATGAGGAGACTTGTCTCATAATAATCATTTTGGTTAATTCTATGACAAACTACACTGAATAATGTTACATCGTGATTGACTTTTAGAGAAGTTGGATAGAAATACTTTTTAATGGATTTTAAACGCGGATTATTATTCATTATCCAACCGCCATATACAAGCCGAATATAGAAACTACCATAATTTTAGTTGGTTAAAATTTATGAACTTGGAGTATTATACTGTCACGCCTAACATACAATCAAACAATAACCAGATCATTTCTGTATATCGAATTATTCTTAAGAAGGGTAATTGCTATACAATATACATGTTTATGCTCTTTCTCTGTTTATCTCATTGTGCGTTTAAAATTACCTAACTTTACTGTGCCGATTTTGACAAAAATTTATTGTTTTTTTTTATTTAATGTACTATATACTTACATAATTAGGAGCTAGATTGTCGGTTAATTTTCTGTCGCATGATGAAACATGATTCTAAATAATTTCGCAAAAAATACAAATTTAATTTGACAAATTCACCCACGCGATCTCATAAATATAATAATTTATCTTTATTACTAGTTCTTGGAAATTAATTAGTTTGCTAAATAACTTTTACTTAATACGCCGGATGGTGTGGGTCTAATCTCCACGCGTAGAAAATTATGATGTAATTTTTACAATTTAATATTGTTATTGTCTACTGTCTGGGTGTTTGTCTATCTATAGTATGTATGTATTTACAAAAAAAAATATTGAGGTATATCTTTCAGTTATCTAGGTTCCATAGTACAAGCTTTGCTTAGTTTGGGATAATAGATGACGAAGTGTCGTCCCAGAATATTAATTTATATCCTCATATTTTCATCCAAAATTTTTCGCTTCATTACATAATTTATTCCGTACAAAATTGCCATATAAGGGAACTGTAAATAACCACTATAAATGCAAATCAAACGCCGTATCGCCGAGTTGTCATGTATTGTAATTTACATCGTGAAAAAATATACAAGACTAATCAGCGGATTGTATCTTTAACTGGATAGATTTATTACTATTTTTTCTGAGTAACACATTCCAAGAAAAGTATCTTTGATAAGTATGAAGACGGTTTGGTGAGGTTTCCTATAAAGGTATTTAACTATTAATTTAAAGCTAAGATTTTTTTCTGAAAAATTCATATCATTATTTGCATAGCATACATAAAGCAAATATTGTTGACTTTCAGTAACATAATAAATTCTTTTTTTGATCACATAGTATTATAAGAATTATAATATCGCACAGAAATATTTATTTTTAGAGTTTCGTACCTAATAGGTAAAAACGCTACCCTATTACTAAGCCTCTACTGTCCGTCCATCTGTCTGTCTGTCACCAGGCTGTACCTCATAAATTATGATAGCTAGAAAGCTGAAATTTTCACACATTATTGATAACAGCGGCGTTAAAGTTCTTTTTTAAATAAAAAAACTTTTCATTCTTAAACTAAAAAGTTATACAAAGCAAAATCACAATATACCTTAAAACCCTATAGGAATTGTCACCGCATAGGCTCGCTAAACATAATTGTTCGTAATCTAAAATCAAAACTAATCCATGGGTCTGCTAACAACAAATACTAAAAATAATTATGTAGGTAACTCTTCGTTCTTGAGTTTAACTCTCAGTTGGCCAATTTCTATGTACCGTACTAACCCATATAGCAGAAAAACTATCCCCCTGAAAAACCTCACAAAAGTCACAAAGTCTTCAAATCACAGTTAATTAGAGTTCAACAGAGCCCCAAGGTGTACAATGCCTTTCCGAGGTTTTTAGAACAAAGGATTTAAGCCTGACTATCGGCTATCAGAACCGTGCAGGCGAATCTAGGGTTGCCAATTAAAAATATATCGAGAACATTAATAGAATATGATGCTTTTTAACATTTGCTCTTTAGTTTTAAAGGCCAATTACTAAATTTTGTCTATGATGCCCACTTTTTGTCTATGAGTCCCGGTGGAGATCATTATTTTCAATGTACCAGGGGGCTATTTTTAAGGGTAGAAAATTGACACCGTACGTCCATCAAATTCTACGATTAATTACAATGTGAAATAAATTTCGCGTGCGGTATTTCCAAATACGACTTGGGCAACTTCAAAAAAAGAGCGTTCTCCTGCTTTTAAGGCCGGTAACGCACCCATGAGTCCCCACCGACTTGTAGACGTTTTTGGGCCGCATTGATTATTTTGAATTGTTTATGTGAATAAAAATATATTCTGCAACATTAATAATTATATCTACGGAATATAGTACGACATTAAGAATCATATTAACTATGAAGGTAGATGATAATAAAAATTTTTGACAAAAAATAGAACCGACTTCCTCGCTCTAAAAAGTAGAAAATAACTTTTATTTCATTTTTGTTGAAATCTATAGAAAGTCAGTGTCTTATCTATTTTCAATTTAACAAGATTTTGCACCGACTTTTTATAGATTTCAACAAAAATGAAATAAAAGTTATTTTCTACTTTTTAGAGCGAGGAAGTCGGTTCTATTTTTTGGCAAAAATTTTTATTTTATCCTTTTTAGTGTCCTGTGAAGGGTAATCACATCATTTAGTCACAATTCAGTTGATATATACATCATTAAAACTTAACCGCAGAGCTTATTCCGTTGATTTTCGAGGAGTTCCCTGGAATATCTTCCACATGGATGATCAGACTTGAATCAAATTTCTAAGGGACCACACATGAACTCTACTCTTTCGAATGCAAAAAAAAATTCCAAATCGGTCCATAAACGCCGGAGATATGCGGTAACATACATAAAAAAAAATACGGTCGAATTGATAACCTCCTCCTTTTTTTTGAAAGTCGGTTAAAAAGTAGTGGTGGCAAATGGTATAAAGGATTGGTGTCGCTATAGAATCGGTTCAGTATTGTACGTTAGCCTTAGGCTGTTACTATGCTCGAATAGTGAACCAAAAGGTCTAATACACTATACCATGAGAAGGGAACAGTTTTATTTAGTGTCTAAAATAGCATCTCTGGACGTTGTAAAAGGAGTATTGGTAATAATTCTATATCAGACTCAACAATATAAAAACAGTAATAACTGGCAAGAGACCGCTCAGGACCGGGCAAGATGGAGAGTTCTCGTCTCGGAGGCCAAGACCGACTTCGAGGTTTCAGTGCCATAGGAGTAAGTAAGCATATCAGATTCGCTTGTTAATTCGCCCCCTCCCCCTTAAAAATATAGTTCAAATAAAATAAAAAAAACAACATAAATTGAATTTTATGTAACTATATTTCTTGTTTCATTATAACAAATATATTTCAGGGAAAAATCTTAACCTATGATTGAGCCAAAATATTCAATTATATTCAATATCCAGGTGGCATTTAGAAAATGAGGAAATGCAACACATTTTTATTAGGTTCGTAATAAAACGATGCATAAATCACAATAAATTCAATAAGCAGTAACATACTTTATTACCCAATAAACAACGCAGAGTAAATTTTATCGTCATACTAGTTTCCGAATGCGAGTTCGTCTATATTTTATCGTAATAAAAATCTGCGTGTTAATCTGGTTTATTATTTTATTTTCATACTATGTATCTGACCGTGGCTACACTCGTTTAGACATTTTTTTTTGCTTCGTAAATTTCTTGTATGTTTTTGTGTTATCTATGTTTATGTAACAAGCTTAATTTATAATTATTAAAAAAGCCCACTGAATGTATGAAAAAAAATCCCTCCTTTTTCAAAAATATACAATAAGTCACGAAAATTCTAATAAATTAAACAACACCTCATAGATAAAATCTGTACAACCGTTTCGACTGTAGGTCACGCTAAAGAAATGGACATACATACGCTCTCAAAACATTATCCTCCGTCTGTCGAAGTCGGGTAAAAGAATATTATGGTTGGCAACCCTCAGTTATCTGTAGGGAAAAAGTTTTGACAGACCGTTTGTGTAAGTTTAGTGTTTGATTTTGTTAATCATCCGACTTACTTCATGTGTGGAATAAAATTGGCAGACTGCCTATTTTAATGGCTTTTCGGTGTATTTTGCGGATAATATCACGTGACTTATCACTCAAATAGTGACCCAATTCGGCCTCATACGTATTGTTATATATTGAATGAATGAATAAATGAAAAATTCTTAATGTCACTTAATAGGGATACCCGAAGATACATTGAGAGAAAAAACAATAGATACACATGAATATAAAAACATACACAAAAAAAACTAACTAATTAAATTGCCCGGAACGCGAAGGCGCAAAAAAAACCGAAATTTACTTAAAAAATTAATTTATTTCACATAAGGAAATATTACAAATAATACTAAAATCTAAACTTAATTAAGTGCTTCCCGTTCGGAGTCGGAGCAAGAAGTGTGTAGACGATGGGACGCTCGAACCACCTGCGGGCCCGGGGATGTTGCGAAATCAGTTCCACGTACGGTCCACAGGTGTGCCTTGTTGCGACAGCGATGATCGGA
>LQNK01000057.1:535626-573413 GCA_001586405.1 Phoebis sennae | reverse complement strand
ATTAAGTGCTTCCCGTTCGGAGTCGGAGCAAGAAGTGTGTAGACGATGGGACGCTCGAACCACCTGCGGGCCCGGGGATGTTGCGAAATCAGTTCCACGTACGGTCCACAGGTGTGCCTTGTTGCGACAGCGATGATCGGAAAATCTTGGGTGGCATCGCTGTACCTTCTGTATATTGGCTATGTCTATACTTAACAAACTTATAAACATACATAAATACATTTTTATGTATTATGTATGTTAGTAACATTTGTTTACAGTAATATATTACATATAATTTTATTGAGTGTTTAGCCTTGATAGTTTAAGAATAAAATACGTTAGGTATCTTGGAATAGAATTTATTATAATTGTTGTTAATTATTAGAATTGTCATAAAGTAAACTAGTGCCATTTATCTATTGTCCATGGTATTGTACCTTACCCTAAGCTTAGGGTAAGTTATTATACTCACTATATACTCTTAAATGTAGTGGCTGTATGCTTAACGGTCATTTTCAATAATGTATCAATGATTATGGATAGGTTGTTATGTCAAATTATATGACAATAGATAGATAAAAGTAATAGCAAATGTATCCGTTGTTAAGATATTGAAATCAAAGTAAGCGCTAATACATATATTTGACTGACTTTAGTAAGCAAAACAAGAGATAGATAGAATATTGAAAACGGCCGTAAATGGTTTTTAACATTAGCTCTTTAGTTTTAAAGACTAATTACTAAATTTTGTCTATGATGCCCACTTTTTGTCTATGAGTCCCGGTGGAGATCATTATTGTCAATGTACCAGGGGGCTATTTTTAAGGATAGAAAATTGACACCGTACGTCCATAAAATTTTACGGTCTATCCATTAAAAAATTGGTAACAAGACGTTGCATAATAAACACGAATGAACGATGTGTATCATTGGGATTATATGTATATCAGTATGATATATGATATAAACCTCGTTTTGATTCACTGTATCTAGAACAGCTGAACAAGCTACAACGCTCGCAAAACTGCGATTCGTTTCATTTTCGGTCTCCGAAAGTTTGACCCCGTTAAAAGTTTTCACACACAGCTTGAATGGCTTCCATTACGTCTCTTCCTACTTCCTTTCCCTTCTGTACTGCATACTGCTTGATTGCTGCTCATCCCACTACTTAAAGAAAAATTTTGATTATACTATATCTGTATATATAAAAGAAAGTCGTGTTAGTTACTCCACTTATAACTCAAGAACGGCTGAACCGATTTAGCTGAAAATTCGTAGGCAGAAGGCTTAGGACCAGGAGAATGACATAGGATACTTTTAATCCCGGAAACGCCATGGGATCCGGCTATATACGCGGGCGAAACCGCGGGGCACAGCTAGTATAGTATAAACAACATTTTTGCATACATATGGCTCGCTCCGATCTTCGCCTTACGTTGTAATGTATACATTAAGGTCTTTCATTTATTAATGTTGTTTTGCATGAATTAAAAAAGGGAAGAGGAAGACATATAATGTTTTCGTCTCTGTCTCTCATACTAAATACTGCGTAAATCCTTACGCATAAAAACACAGATTACTATAACTTGTACGACGTTTTATTATAAATTACTACGCAATAGATTTACGGTTTCATAATAATTTAAACGTCTCCAAGTTAGAGTTTTGAAGTAATTAATTGGCTGTAGATCTGATCAAGCAAATAAATGATTCAGATACGATTTCGACGTAAAGTTTCGACATTAAACGATATTTTTGTGTGTCTTCGTTACGAATCTTTAGTGTGGGGACACACTTGCGACTTGGCTTCATAGAATTTCTAATAATTTATGTAATTATTTTGAACTTTTTGAACTTTTAACATAGAGGGCAAAGTAATGCAAATTTATCTGAAAGTTTGATGTACTTTGCGTATCTGCGAGTGTGTAAGAGCTCTAAAGTACATGAAGAGGAAAACTATGTAATGTAAATAAACGTATTCTTCATTTCATTATTTTTGTTCGACGAGCTTCTGATATCACCTATCTGTAACCGAAATTTCATCAAAATTAAATAAGAATTTGTACCGCGATTTCCTCACAAACACCAAACTTTCAGATTTATAATATTAGTTGGATAGGATAGGATTAGTGGAATATAAATATTAAATAAACATTCAGGGGCATTTATATAACGCCATCTAATCCCAAACTAAACAAAACCTGTACTATGAAAGTTAGATAACAAATAGACATACAAGTAGTAGATAAATGAACACCCAGACAGTGGAAAATTACAATGTTCATCACAATATAATTTTCTACTTGTGGGGATCGTACCCACACCCTCCGACGCAACAGACCATTGCTGCATCCACTGCGCTAATGGGGTCGACGAAATTCAGGTCGTCGTATTGAATTAAATAAATATAATCTATACATATAATAAAACAGTAACCGAACCATTTCTGTACATTGAATATTTTTCAAAAAGAGTAATTGGTATGCAATATGTATGTTCTATAGATACCACTATGGTTAAATTTTTTTTTTTCTGTTTGTCTGTGCGTCAATCACGTAATAACCACTGGGCAGATTTTTATAAAATTTCACATGCTGATAGACCAATATAAGGTGCAACTTATAGGCTACATTTTATTTAAAAAAATATATTTTTGGGGTGGCTCTCCATACATGTAAACGGAGGGTAAAAAAATAAATTCACAAATACATCATTAAGTGAGGTTTCATTTAGAAAGAAGAAAGATCTTTAAAAATGATATCGAGGTTTCTAAATGCGTTTTCTGCTAAAATAAATATTTTTTGCGATATATGCTTCTAAAGTTGTGAAAGTGTACCACGTGATGTGAGATTTTGGTTAAGTTGCGGACATGCCTTTTTATACTCTTAACGTTTAAGTTAAGACGTTAAAACACTCAATGAATCCTCAAAAACTTTCAAAAAATAACTAAGTCTCTGCCCGCGGCTTCACTCGCGTGGGCATTGATTTTCTGTATTTTTAAAGAAGCGCGCGCTCTGTGAGATTTTGGTCACACCTATTTCCATAGAAAATTATAAAAAAAAACTATAGACATGCGCATATATCACTGGTCCTGCGATCGTAATTTTTTAAACTTTTGTTGTGCTCCTCTAAAAATACAGAAATTAGTAGCCCACGCATGCGAAGCCGCGGACGGAAAGCTAGTATGAAGATAAAAATGAAGATAAGATAATGATGAAGATGACGA
This sequence comes from Phoebis sennae, assembly GCA_001586405.1. Taxonomy (NCBI): domain Eukaryota; kingdom Metazoa; phylum Arthropoda; class Insecta; order Lepidoptera; family Pieridae; genus Phoebis; species Phoebis sennae. The sequence goes on along the minus strand of LQNK01000057.1, from coordinate 570,205 downwards.
TTAAGATGAACATGAAGATGAAACGAATACTACCATAAATAACCTAAAATAACCTATTTCGCAACAAAATTTGCACCGCGATTTACACGCAAGCACCAAACATCCGAACTTTCACATTTATAATTGTAACATTTATAATTATAATCTACGGCATATAGTACAACATTAAGAATCATATTTACTTAATGTAAGTCGTACTTATCATAAAATTACTGTGAAGGTAGATGATAAAAAGTAGTGATGGCAAATGGTATAAATGATCGGTGTCGCTATAGAATCGGCTCAGTATTGTACGTTAGCTTTAGGCTGTCACTATGCTCGAATAATGAACCAAAAGGTTTATTACACTAAAACATGAGAAGGGAACAGTTTTATCTAGTGCCTAAACTAACATCTTGGACGTTGGAAAGGAGTATTTTTAATATAATATTAGTTAGATAGGATTGGATTAGAAAAACATAAAATATATTGAATAAAATAAATAAATGGCTAGCGAGTGTGGCCCCCGACGAATTGTCGCATCGCTCGCGGCTCCGCTATAATTTATCTTGTCTTATCTTTGCTGACTCGAATCTTCCAAGTTAAGTTTATAATGTAAAATTGAACTATGTTAGGTGTTTGAATTTCGTGGAAATTGGGTTATGTTATATATTAAATACAATAAAATGTTTTGGTATTTTTATATTGTACTTGGTGAGTTATGATCTATACCTTATTACATAGTATAGAAAATAAGTCGCTTTCTCTGTCCCTATATCTCATTGTATGCTTAAATCTCTAAAACTACGCAACGGATTTTGATGCAGTTTTTTTTAATAGTTAGAGTGATTCAAGAGGAAGGATTAAAAAGTCGAGAAATACTGTTTACTTTTAAGGTTTCTTTTTCATTGCAAACGCAGGCTACGAGATTTATCAAAAGAATGTTTTTATACAACGTTCACAAATTTTCTGTAGTGTCCTTTCACCTGTGCGAAGCCGGGGCGGGTCGCTAGTATATCATAAAGTAAAATATTTGATTGTAAATAAAAATCTTCTTTTTCCATGTCTTCTTTAACTCATACTTGATACATAAACTGTATTTTATTTTGATAAACTAGCGACTCGCCCCGGCTTCGTTCCTACACCGCTTTTTTCTGAAATGTTACTTTATTACAACAATTTAGAATATTTCTCTGTTATTAAAATAACAAACAATATTTTAAACCTTTCCGGGAAACTGGTTTATTGCAGCATCAGATAACAGGGTATCTGTTCGTAGAAAAACATAGTTCTTTTAAAAATAAATGGATTATAGTAGCTGCAAATTAGGTTGTTTTTATATGGTAAATGATTAGTTTCTTCCCGCGGCTTCGTTCGTAATTTAGATAAAAATACTTTTTATCCTATGATTAATCTCTCCTTATCCCCTCCTCTTCTTCAAGTCGACAAGACATCTGCGATGCTTTGATGTCGTAGATGTTCATGAGCTGGGGTCAGTCGCTTGACATCAGGTAAACCGCATGCTCCACTTGCCTGCTCCTCAATGCTCCTGTGCTGATGGGAAGGTTTTTTCGCCAGCACTGTGTATGACTACTTTCGATATACTAACTATCTGATCAGCGCGGCTTCGCTTCCACAGCATAATGTTATAGATATTATCCTATAAACTATAGCCTATGTTATTCGTGGATAATATAGCTTTCGTGGTGAAAGAATTTTAAAAATCGGTCCAGTCATTTTTGAGCCTATTCATTACAAAGCAAGTTTTCCTCTTTATAATTTTCGTATAGATATTTTTTTCATATCTTTATTAATAAAAAACAAAAAGATACATAGGTACAGGACAGCATACAACAAACCACTAAGGAATGTGGTGGTATATAAAGCATTTCTATTCTATATCATAACGCCAATAAATAGTACTTAATGTTTCAATACGTCAGAAATTGAATCATTCAACATAACATAGTAACTGAATACGTAATTCGACAAATAAAACGCATTATCGTAGTCGCATCACTACTCATTAGTTTAAAATGACCGGCGTCCATTAAAACATCCAATTGAGGATCTACCAATAAAACGTCCTCGTGTTCATTTTGTGTGGTCAATTTCAATGGTTCTGTTATTGAATATACACAGTCATTTTACAAGGATTGTAGGTAAATTTGTAACGATTTGATGACTGTATACTTACAGAGTGTTTGATATAAAACGGCTCGAGAATCTTTATGGGAACTCTTATTCTTAACAGATTACACGTTATTCCATAGTTTATTGTCAACTCCCAGCCACAAAGGATCTAAGCATCTCCTCACTAGTTCTAATTCTATTTATACTATTTTAAATACAATGGATTCGTCATATACGTTAAGAAAAAAATTGTCGACTCCATACTTTCCTTTAATAAAAATCCTCTAATTTTACTGAAGCTTTGAAAAAATCGGAAAATATTGACACATATTCAAAGGATAAAATGAAAAATTGTTATGAGAAAACCATAGATTATCTGTGGGGATAACATTTCGGAATCTTTAGCACGATTATCTTAAAGTTTTAAAAGTATCTGTCTTAGGCCCGTTTCCTATAAATTACGGGACATCATAGTATACAAGATAAAAAGACTGAAAATCAGCGCTGTGGGTGTAAAAACCTAGCAGCATGGCTGTTTGCCCAATTTCCACGCTATGCTGTAAATCTATTTTTATTTGTTTTGACGCTGCAAAGCTTTTATTCTTTCATATCCACTGCGCCAATCGGTTCGTCAAAGATTATTAATGATTATAATCTGCACTTAATATTAAAACGGTAGCTGTGAAATTACTCTGGGAGCAGGGGAGGGAATTAGGTGATTGTCCGGTGTAATTCAACTCTGCAGGGTACATTTTTAATGACGGGCCGTAGAAGTTCATTATAACTTTCACGATGGATAATGCATCATTTACCGTAGACTGGCGAGAGTAGGCCTTTGAGGAATGAATAATGGATTACCCTTTTTTAATTTCCAATAATTTATGTTACGATTTTAAGGGTCGTGTGTCTAAGTTGTTCAGGGCTTAACCGCATAAGGGAAATAACTTTTTGTCAAAATATAGAACCGACTTCCTTGCTCTAATAAAATTTTTTGCCAAAAAATAGAAACGACTTCCTCGCTCTAAAAAGTAGAAAATAAATTATTTCATTTTTGTTGAAATCTATACAAAGTCGGTGCAGTCTTGTTAAATCAACAAAAATAAAATAAAAGTTATTTTCTACTTTTTAGAGCAAGGAAGTCGGTTCTATTTTTAGACAAAAAATTTTATTTTTCCCTTTTTAGTGTCTTGTGAAGGGTAATCACATCATCTAGTCACAATTCAGTTGGTATATACATTTGGTTGGTTGTTATATACTTTATATTTTTGTATATAATGGGTGAAAAGGGCCTCTTAAACTAACTTAACTATATTTTAAATTAAATTAGTCAAAATTTATTATTGTTTCGTTACGATCTTAAGTTTCATTTAATTTTTTTTACGGAAATAGTTTAGAAGAAAAGTTAAATCATTATTCCAAGAAAAATTCACGTCGCGTCAAAAATGCTCCCATGTTAACGGATAATTCTTGAAAAACATTATTAAAAGGTTGTAAGGGAACAGCTATAAAATTTTAAACTACATTTTAACTTTAACAATAAGCGTTTAATGAAGATTGAGGCAAGTTTGCGTTTTTATAAGAGTTATAGTTAAATATTGCAAAATACCCCGTAAATAAATTGGGGCGCCCTTAAAGAATCTTATTTAACTAGTGGTTCGCCCTGAGCTAGACCTCGCGTTGTAATGTACAAATCAAGACCTTTCATTTGATACTACAATCGGCTATATTTATATGAAAATTATCTTTGTTACCCCTACTGATTTCGCTCATTTTTAATAATAATAATAATTCATTTAATTTCTGTAGATCCATAATTTGTTAGTAACTTCTTAAATCTGTGTTAGTATCTTGAAAATATGTCATTACAATTAAAATTTACAAACATTACATAATTATTTATATTTGTAAAATATACTTATATTTGTAAAATAAACCACATATTTTAAAAGAGTAACTATCGAGTTTCTTGCCGGTATCTTCTTGATAGAAGCGACTTTCCGAACCGGTGGTAACTTAAAAAATGACTATTCATAAGTACTTTGTAAAAAGTTTACATGAATAAAAATATTTTCTATTCTATTCTATTCTATTATCATACATTATTAATTACATTTTTACCAACATTTTTTATCTTTCCTATTCACAATAAATTAAATTAATATTTAACAAATATTTTCCTGTAACATAGTAACTTCGACCACACATCCGAAGGGAACAAAAGACGGGAACACGATTATTAACTAAATTTCCGAACGTGGCGTTATAAATGGACGTCACTCATTCGTTTTTCAGCGGACAATGGCTATTGAAACGAACCGCTACTCCCAGAGTAGGGTGACAATATTATACAAAGAAACTCTATTTGTAATTAATACATATAGAATAACCGTGTATATCTCCCGTTGCCGTAGGATTTCGGGACAACTATCCTATGTCCTTTCTCGAGATTCAAAGAAGTACAAAATTTCATCCAAATCAGTCCAATAGTTTCGGAGCCTTTTCAATTCAAAAAAACGAACAAAAAATCAAATCTTTCCTCTTTATCATATTCTAATAATACATATTAGCATGGCTTACTACAAATTAAGGAGTGAATTTATAATAATATTATAAAATATCTGCACGTTTATTTTTTTGTTTAGTCACAGACTGGATTATATCACATCATACTTTGAAGTAATGTAGACTTCAAAGTAGAATGTGATACTTAAAGTACTATAAAGGACTCTCTTTTAAGCCTGTGTTCAAAATGCAAAGTGTTTAAATTTTCCTAAACAGGCACAATCAATAAGAATATGGATTCTTCTTTATTATGAGACATGACTAGTATTACATAAATAGATTTTGCGTAAGTAAGAAAAAAATCCTTTATCCTTATAAATACTATATAGAAGCTTTCAACTATGATGTCTCAAAAAAAAATATATTTTTAAATCAATCCTACTAAAATTCAAAATAATGGTCACCGTAAACTAGGCGGAACGTATCGGGCTCGATTCTCGGCTTTGATGCCTGATTTATTGTCGTTTGAATGTACAATTCTCTAAGTAATTGAAGATGGAATCTCCCCCAGGAAAGAATAATCTTAGTAATGTATTCCGTGTTTGGGACAAAGACATATCGAATGGATAATAAGCTGTTTGAATACAAGAGGATAATAATTAGTGTTGTATTAAAATTTAGAGTAAATAATCATAGTATGTGTGAGTATGAACTGGAGGCATTGGTATGAACAATAGCTAAATTACAATGTGATATTGTCATGATTGTTACAAAACTTTGAATGCCTCATTAAGAAAGCAAAAAATAAAAGATTCCCATTAGTAATAGTTGGGAAAAATGAACTTTAACAGGCATAATTTTATGATTCCATATTTTTCTCTCTGTGGCGACAGGTCGGAACACATGTTTCGCCACCCCATTTCTAACCATGGGTGTCATGAGAAGTGACAGAGGATATTTCTGTTGCATATCATCTTCAGCAATAAAATTTGCCTCTCTAATCCTGTTCTGCTCCTCTCCCAAATTCCCATCTTTAATCATTCTTATCCCCTCCCTTTCCTTCAAGCTGGCAAAGCATCTACAGCACTGCTGTCGTAGTTGCTGCATATCTACTGCAGCACACTTTGGTGTTGTTAATGTTAATGGGTTGCGGTCAGTCACTTAACATCAGGTAAACCGCATGCAACGCTTGCCTTTTTTGAAATGAGGGGAAATGCCTTCGCATACCCGGCCGTCTGGGGAAACGACCGGGCTATGTCCGACTTGCACCGACTAAAACCCCTCGATGTTCCTTCACACAACTTGTGGGGGGGCTCACGGGCACGCCGTAGCATTCTTCCGCGAACACCCCGGATGCACCGCTTGCCTGCTCTAACATAAAAAAAAATAATACTTTGCCAAACGAAAAGTTATATAAAGAGATTCAAACGCAAAACTTGAAAGTTGTATAATTTTCTGTAAATTAGTATTAGTATATTAATAAAAATATTCTTTTAATTATTGGTTTGGTGTATCGAACCTTAGATAAAATATTAAATGACTAAAATACAGAAATGTAAAATACGATTGTCCGATTTATGCCCGTAATAACAATAAATTACTTTTTATGACGATTTCATAGCCTCGGCCGTATATCACGAAAGGATGATATGTCATCCGCAAAGACATTGTCTTTGATATATTTTGGGATATCTAAAGACTGATTTATACGAGAAAATTCTATTCAAAAACGTGTGCAGCCCTATTGACGTCTTTTTCTAATTCGAGGAGGGAGACAGAGATAGCATCAAAGTACCGTTCAAGAATTGATGTAAGATTATTTCGTGTAAATTTGTCTTCCGGATTTGGTACAGGTGAAGGAGTTTGCAAATTGTGGAAATTGAGGAAAGTACGTGCTATATTTTAGTGCAAACGACGCTGTAACTAATTTTTTTCGTAATAAAATGTGGTTTAATGCAACGGGCTTAGTTGAGAAGGAGAACGGAAATTTATATGACATTATTATACTATGTAGGCATTGTTATTTAAGGCTTTTTCTAACAGATGGCTTTCGGATCTACGTTCTATAGGACTATTAGTATATTGATATTATTACTCGTATGTTTAAGAATATTAATACGAATTCTACTAATATTATAAATGTAAAAGTTTGTGAGAATGTATGTGGGGAGAATGGGTGTGTTACTCTTTTACGCAAAATCTTCTGAAACGATTATGATGAAACTTGGTATACAGTATTATATATTATACAGTTATATGGTATACATGTATGTAACTGTATTTTCCTTCTTTTTGTAAAACAGGTATTGGAAAAAAGCAACGTTATCAATACACAGTGATTTCTTCCAAGCAGCAATTGGACATAAGGTCAGAAACGAAAGATAAGGTAAGAGCGAAGATTGGCGAAAATAAAGATGGAGTGCTCTTTAAATCTTATAATTTACATATTGTAACACGACGCTCCTTCATATACATTTGGGCAGTCTGTCATTTTTAATCAGTCTAGTTTGACGTTTAACGTCACAAGTCGGCCGGCAACACTCGTACGCGCGAATTACGCTTAGACACTCAATTGTATTAAAATAAGTAAAACAATTATAAATACATAGTTAAAACTTCCCACATATATACTCGTATGTATAATTTTTGGAACCTGTAAATGAACAAACTTTCTTTTGTTAAATTTCATAACAATATATTCTAATCACTTCATCCCGTGAATCTACTCACATAAAGCATAATTATAAAAGCAATTTGTCCAACGAAATTGAATAAATTACCGAACTTTGTCCGCAGTTAAAATTAAACAAGTTTACCGAAGTTTTTGGAGTATAGATATTTTTTATATTAAATAGATATAATTCATCTGTAGACAGGTCAATTCTATAGATAAATTATATTTCCAAAATAACTATAAAGTTATAAGGGATCGATACTGGTGCCAAAAGTGCAATCAGTAAATTTTTTATCGGTCTGTCTGTATAATCGTTGTAGAAACAAACACTTTTCGACGAATTTCAACAAAAATTGGTAAAATTATTTTTCATACTAATGAACTGGTTATCATTTTGGTTTACAGTTTTCATCACGCTGCAATTAATAGGAGCAGAGCAGTGGAGGGAAATTTTTGAAAAACGGGAGAGGTTACGCCATTTTTTAGGCTTCCGTCGCGTGTGCAACCTTAATGGTAAAATAATAGAAATTTCAAAAAGGGTTAAAAGGGAAAAAATATAAGTGTTCAGTAAAAGTCCGTCGGCTTTCGAGATATTCCGTTCCCAATTTAACAGACAAGTTTTTTCCACAATTTATAACTGTTAACCATAAAAAAAACCTTGTTATAATAAACCTCCTTTCAAACTAAGCTCTGCAGTCTATACTTCTACAGAATCTTGTTACATACACAATGGACTAATAGTGACACACATTTACATTGTCAGTAATATTATGCTTCTAAAAGTCCTTGTCACAATCGCTTTAACTCCCAAATCAGTTCCCGCAGCCTTTGTTATTCCTGAAGGCTTTTCCGTTTGTATCGGATCAATAGAATCCCAAACATTTTGAAGGCAAAAGTACGGATTTTCGATCGCCATTCAAGTTTCACCACTCGCCAACAGATCCTGAACGGAGAGATAGGAAAACAGTGTTTTTGGCTTCAATTCTTGCTTCAATCATTTTTGAATTGCAATCTAAATCTTCCTTTATATTGCATTTTTGACTGAACATAAATTTAACATGTATTTTCTTAATGAATAATCAATAGGGTAGCTTTTTATTCTCGTAAGTTGCATTTTCTTGGGTTTGTTTTAACGCGAGTACTTTTCACGTTTAATTCGGGGTATGTAGTTCTTGTCAGTATACGAAATTTCATCAATATCCGTTCAACAATTGCGGCGTGATCGACGCACAAACAAACTTTCACATTCATATTATTAGTAGGATAGTATGATTCATAAATAATAATTCGTAATGACGATACGCTAAATACAACTTGAGGACCCGACTGATGCATTGGATGTGGTAATGATCTATGGCGGTGAAGGAAGTGGGTTCGAACCTCACGAGTAGAAAATTATGATGGGATGAATATTGTAATTTTCTACTGATTGCGTGTTTATCTATCTATAGTACGTTTAAGCATGTCTATCAGTTATCTAGTGTCCATAGTACAAGTTTTGCTTAGTTTGAGACTGAATGGCGTAATTGTAAATGTCCCAAAATAATTATTTTTTTCCTTTAAAAAATACAAGTAAGTTTGCGTCTTGCACATCAGGTTTATTGCTTATTTGGCCAATTATTATTAACCAAATTGGATAAACTTTCAGTAATGAAGTTGTAAGAGGTCTCTATGCAAGTGACGTTGAATAATTGCACTCTGCTTACTGTAGTTGACAAAACATCGGATACAAGTGTTTGTGAGGCAACTGCGTGTCAAGAACAATAACCGAGTTTAGCTTGTTTGCGATTGTTATTTCCAATTTCAGTTGTAGTTTGTAGTGTGTGACTTAAGTATGTGGGTAAAATCGTATGGGACCATTTTTGGGTAGGCGTTTGAGCTGAAAACTTGTCTGATGTCTTACCTATTATACCCTGCCATGGAACTGCAGACCTGGCTAGTTAGAAGCGGGGAAAAACCTATCAAAGACCCAGCTCTCGGTCGTATAGTTTCCTGATTTAATTTTGTGACAGTGAGGTTGGTGCCAGAGACATGTATTCCAATCTAATTCCTCTCCTATCTTGTCATATTCATAAGGAGAGGCTCATCCCCTCCTACAACCTTGGCTAGGCACCTGCAAGATTTTGAAGTTGTTTATAGGCTGCAGTTGTTTATAGTGCAGTCAGTCACGTAACATCAGATGCCCCACTTGCCTGCTTTTACATATAAGTTTAACCTAAAAAAAATACTTCCCGAATTTTTTCACACCTCGTCTTCTCGTTAACTAGTTCAGCTCTACGGTGAAACCGTATATATCCCTTTCCCGTAGGATTTTCGGGTTAAAACTATCCTATGTCATTGCTGGGGTTTCAAAGAATCTCTGTACAAAATATCATCCACATCAGTCCTGTAGTTTCAGAGCCTATTCAATACAAACAAACAAATCTTTTTGCTTTATAATATTAGTATAGAAAATACATTAATTGCTCTTAAAGCATAATCGCATATATCCAAAATATACAAACTAAATCAGCCGCAGAGTTTACTCCAACAAGATATGTAGGAACGCTTAGAAGTGCAACCAAACAACTATCGTGTAAGTGAAATTAATTCGGTAATCCGTTAAGTACTGGTCGGGTTGGGAGCAGTTCTGCAACTTGCCTGGATTACAACCCGCAACAAACCGAAACTGTCAGCTTATTCGGTCATGGGATACAGTGGCCATGTTTAAAGCGAATAGAGAACAGTAAAAGCGACATAAAATGTATTGACATCACTTCGGATCTCAGGTTACAGAAAAAGTAATTTTCAATGTTTTAGTGTGAAGAAGTCGGTTCAAATTTTTGGTAAATAGTTATTATTATTCTAATTTTAGAGACCTGTGAAGGGTTATCACATCAGAGCTAGTGACTATTCAGACTCAGGATTAGAGTTTAATGGAATACCTTCAACAGAGATAATCAGACTTGAACCAAATCTCTATACCACACTGATACTCTGCTATTTCGAATGAAAAAACAATTTTTCAAATAGGTTCATAAATTCCGTAGATAGGTAACATGTAAAAATAGGGTCGAATATAGGTCGAGAACCCCCTCCTTTTTTTGAGGTCGGTAAGAAATGAGTCTATATCAAGATTTAATTTATGCTAATACTTGTTTTGGAACTTTTCTTGGATGCAAGAAAAATAGAATCGCTTTTCAGTAACTGAGTGACTTGTAGTCAAGGGTACTCTTTCGTAACTGAAGAGATCCTTCCTCATTTTAAAAATATTTACCATATTTACAAAATTATTGTTACTATGAACAATTATTAAACTAGGATTGTTAACGCCCACATTTTGTATGAATACTTAATATAAGTTAATCTGTTAATCTTTCTATAAAATTAATTGCTGGTCTAAGTAATTATCATTTATTTGAATGGTTGCATATTTAAGTAGAAAGCAGGCTCCCAAATACAGCTAGAGCTACATCGGCGCCTAGATTAAATTGAACAGTGTTATTACTCTAATTTGTGACAACAAATGAATTTGAAATTTGAAATTTGGTTGTATAACCCAAACATTTGTGTAAATATTGAAATAATTTCTAACCGCATCAGATCTAAATCCGCAATCTAAAAAACAATTATTCCAAACCGAACGAGGAATGAAAAATGAAATGAAATAAAAACAAGGTCCGAATTAAATCGGTCTACGAAATAAACTGGATGCACGTAACAAAGGCAGTAATCAACGACTTAATCTTTAGCGGTTGGAATATTTTTAGCTAATAAATAGCCGGATGATAAAGTCAGTGAGTTGAGGATTCGTAGGGCCAGAGATACTATTGTTTATTTATTTTTTTATTATAGAGATTTTTTACAGAAAATGACTATGACAATCTCATTGTGTCTATACTGTTTAACCATAACAGACTAACAAATTAACATAACTAATTGTTATTAATCTTAAAGTTAATTTATCGAATATGGGCATATTTCACAGCATATTAGTTGAGCCAAATTCGGATGCAGCTAAGATGCTGTGTAACTTTAACTATTGTTTCTGAAATTGCAGTTTGTTTTAATGCTCTTCAAAAACAGGGTAAGCGCTGATCTCGAATGATTTTTAACTGTCATCCCGTGCACCGTTTTTTTAGAACTTTTGTAAAAAACGCAATTTAACTAATGTAATTTTTAAAATGTAGTTTAAATAGTATATCCATAGCTATTAACAGAAGCATCTAAAATATTAGCTATCCACCATAACTTGGGCCATTTGAATGTTACAATTTTACACAAGCGAAATCATATTCTTCTATTAAATGAATAAAACATTTTATAATTTCCTAACGAAATATGAAAAGGCGGCTGTAGCTGACAGATATTTCAAATCCGTCGTGTGATGTTTGAAAATTTATAGAAAATTTTACGATTTCTAAAACGTAGGGTCGCATATGGCGCTCGGTGGAGCAAGCGAGGCCCAGGTGACGGCTCAGGGCTATGAAGTGGGAGTTTTTAAAATAAATATACACTAGTGGCTCGCCCCGAGCTGGACCTCGTAGTGTCATGTATAAATCAATACCTTTCATTTGATACCACACTCGGCTATATTCATATGAAACCTATTTCGACCCCCCTATATCCATTACCCCCTACCGATGTCACTCATCTTCGAACTCGAAATTTTCTCTTGTTAAAACTATCCGCCTATTGAATTTTATACTCAAGTTAAAAAGCTTTCCTCTTTATAATATTAGTGTAGATAAATAAATTAATAAATAATCTGAGATATTTTATACTATGCCATCTAGTCCCAAACTAGGCAAAGCATGTACTATGATAACATATATAGATAACTGATAGTCTTACTTAAACATACTTACATACTATAGATAAATTAAGAGCCATCATCATCACATAATAATTTTCTACTCGTGAAGATCATACCCACACCCTCTGGTACAATAGACCATTGCCACATCCTTTTCGCCAATCGGGACGTCGGGTTTAGTATTCTTAGTCTGTTAATTTTAATATTCAATTCACTTCATAAGATGATGGTTCTTAATACGACTGTATTATCCATGTATAATATTTGCTCAGATTTTTTTTCGTAATATTTTTGCGTTTGAATAGAAATAAATAATCGCACGGAAAGAAAAATTCACTGTACTATAAATTTTACATAACTGTCAGTTGTTATTTTTTTTTTGTTAAATCTTACAACATGAAAATGTCGCAAATGCCTTGCCGGTTAAAGAAAAGGGATAAGGAGAGGATTAATTATGAGAAATGAGCCATGCATTAGAGAGCCGAATATTTGTTCGCGTGTTTCTTGGCCCAAATATGATCGCTTGTGAATATTTGCCGGGAGGCTGTTGTTACTTTATGGCCCATACAGTTGTACGCTGGGTGTTTACGGCACAGGTTTACGTTCCTTGTACTGATTTTCGTAAGGGCAACGTCTTATTTAATTTATGACGTTCCTTTTAGTTTTTCTAATTAATGAGTGAGCCAAAAATGCACGTTGGGATAATAGACTTCTTCACTGTTTAGGATTTGATTGCGTGTCAAACTGCACTAAAAACTTTTCAATCAATTATGGCTACGCATGTCTCTAAGCGTATGGCACTGGTGCTCATACTGGTCCGAAGTGATCTGAGTTTTTGTTTTGATGATCGCTGTCTCAGTGTGTGCTCGACTGTGTTCTTTGTAGAGATTATCCTCTATACGTATCTGTTTTATGCCGCCGTGTTGTTACTTTATAGCTCATACAGTTGTTCGGTGTTTACGGCGCAGGTTTATATTCCTGAACTGGTTTTCGTAAGAGCAACGTCTTATTTAATTTGTCGTATAGTTTTCGGATAAATTTATGGAAAATCTGTTCGTTTTTATCTACACACATTGAGATACGCGTATCCTGCACACACAGCGACATTCACAATATATAAAAATAATCTGAAAGTATATGAAGATGTTTCTTTATATTTTTTTTTCTGTATACATACAATTTTTTTTATTTTACAGGCAAACGGAGCATGCGGTTGACCTGGTGTTAAGTGACTGACCGCAGCCCATGAACATCTTATAAAGTAAAGATATTTGTAAATGGAGGCAAAAATTAATTATGATTTCGATGTATGTCATTCCATAGCTTTGATTATGTAAAATAGCTAGGAATGTTAATTATTTCATTAAATTCTAATCACAGTTAAATAGAAAATACTTATCGTTTCTAAAAAATATAAGAATAAAGTATATGATAGTTACGTAAGGACTAGTCGTGGGCCACTGACTAACATCTCAAATTATTAGAAGACAACTTGTGTAGTCTACTACTTAGTATTCATTTGGGACCTAGGCAATAACGACGTCTAAGCTTCCTCAACATCGACTATACTTGTCCTTAATTAATTATTAACTATGGAGTTATTAGCGACAGTAGTTCAATTTTATTTATGCCCTTAAAGGCCCCTGGATGGTAAGATGTTTCTTTTAGTAATTTCTTGTTTAATAATTTCTTTATCTATCTTATAGTATCTTGTGTTTGTTTTAACGCGAGTACTTTGCATTATTTTAAACGCGTTTAAAATCCTTTAAAAAGTATTTTATTTAAAAAAGATGTTTCTTAGGCCCCCTCTACACACACACTCACAAAAGCAGACGCATACGCCAACGACATCTGTCGATAGATGGCGGATGCATTAGCATATACATATAAGTTACACTAGAGCTATCTATGGATAGACATATTACCCCGTCTTCACGTCCGTGGATAGCATCTGCAGAAGTGTGGAGGAGGCTTTAGAACATGCTTAGCACCTCCTTCACCACCAATAACATTCTTAAGAACAGAAGTGAAGAGTTGTCTTGAAGACAAGGTTTACCCATCCTTGTTGCTAATTGCGTCCTACTAATATTATAAATGTGAAAGTTTGGATGTTTGTGCTTAAATTCTGTTCATGCCGCAATTACTCAAGGGATATTGGTGAAATTTCGTCACTTCATAATTGAATAGAGGATACCTTTACTTGATCTATAGTTTTCAAATGAATTTATGGAAAATCTGTTCGTTTTTATCTTCATACATTGGAATACACATATGTTACACACATTCACAACATATAAAATAATATGACTATCTTCAGGTATATGAAGATGTTTCTTTACATTGTTTCATTGTGTATATACATTTTCATATTGCCAACACTCAGTAAAAATACAAAAACTGGTAGAAATTCTATAATTAATATTCAATATTCAAGGGATATTGATGAAATTTCGTCACTTCATAATTAAATAGAGGATACCTTTACTTGATCTATAGACCTCTAGAAGCTACAAAAAGGTAAAGGAAAAGAATTGTGGAAACGTCTTTGATTGTCTGTGATTTTTAAGCTTTTTAGCAATAAAATGCATAAATTGTTTAATATTGTGATTACTAGAGTTTATGTATTATATTTTGGTTCGGCGAAGACAGAAAGAAGCTGGTCCCAATTTTAATTACAAATAACATTTAAAAACTGATATTTGCACAACAAATGAGGCCAATTCAAGTTGTATTACACGACTATTTGCATCATTCTAAAAATGTAATAAACTTAAGAGTCAAATTGAATACGAGTTCCAGAGAACTGCTTAGTGCAACTCTCGAACAAGCTAGTTGAAGTGTTTATACTATAAACCCGTTTAATTGGTGCGCCAAGTGCTTGTTAGAAAATTCACTAAACATTATAATAACGGTTATGATTTATGAATGAATAATCTTAATGGTTTAGTGGTTAAAGCTAAACTTAAAGGTAAAGTTGGATTCATCGAAAATATGTCTCAAAGTGACACGAGATTAGTTTGTTATTATAACTATTTCCCACAGACTTTTATTTTTTACAAGCAGATTATTGTATCGTGAAGCACTGTGTTTCGTACGAAGCCTGTATTCCTTCCCATTTATCTCGCATTCTGTTCTTCTTCTCTACAAATTTCCCGTAATTAATCCTCTTCTAACACCTCCCCTTCCTTAAAACCGGCAAAGCAACTGCGACAATATGATGTAATAGACATTCAAGGGCTGCGGACAGTCACATAAAATCAGGTGAACCGCATGCTCCACTTGCCTGCTGTATCATAAAAACAAAAAAGACTTAAAAGCTACAATCCCAGAAAAACTTAAGCTAGTGTATCTTAGAGACAATGGGCGCCAGGAGTACAATAACATTCTCTGCTTAAGCTAACAGTCTTACCAAAAAGATTCAGCTTTATTTGAATGCATTGTACATTAAGCGTTGAGTTTCTTCTAAAATACATTGATATGACAATACTTACAAATGCCAACATGAAAAAATTAATGTATAAGTATATAGTAGATTGATCAAGTACTTGTCTCTAAAGAAGGATCGAGTATATCAGAGACACAAATATTAACTTGATATATCGCTAGCAATCTTACGTAGCACCTACATACGTAAGTTTTATATTTTTATGCATCGTTATTAAATCGATTGATAATCTTATAATACAAATGAACAATACAAATGAGATTGAAAGTAACACGAGCTCTGTTGAACTGCTTAGTGGCAACACTCGAATAAGCAAAGTTTGAAGCGTTTATATTATAAACCCGTTTAATTGGAGAGCCAACTGTTCCGGATTGTTATAAATTTTGAACATTAGAATAATGGCATGTTATGTGACAATCTCAATGGCTTAGAAAGAATCACCTCCTTATATAAATGTCGACATTTTCCATTCGTGTTTGCGTAAAATATAAAAAAAGTATCTTCCATATGTAATGTAATATTATATTGCATTGTAAATGTTTCCTTACTCAAAAACAAGGTTATTTCTTATAGTGCGAAACATGAACAGTCATTTCTCAGTTGTACAGAATTTGTGACAGCCCTGACCCTTTTTTGCAAACGTCAAAAATCGTCCAACCCCTGCATGATTGTAACACTGTGGTTAAACTAAAAGGTTGTGAGTTTGAAATAGATCCTACAGACTGAGGATGCGAATAATTGAAAAATTATGTTTATACAACATACTACAAATATGGTGGTATTCTGACACTGCATCCGGCATCATTACTGGAAGATTATGTTTCAAAATATTTGTAAAAGGCCGGCAGCACATTCGCGAGGCTTCTGGCATTGCGGATGCTTATAGACGGTGGTGATTATTTACCATCGCATGACCCGCCAGCTCTCATATAAAAAAATTATGTTCATGTGTAATATTGTTATAGTGTGCGTTAAAATAAATATGTTTTTCTTTCTTTTACGATCGAATGACATTCAATTGTTCCAATGTAGCCCAAGATACCGTGTCTATGAAAGTTATCAATGTGTGCGTGCTCGAGCGCCGTTATATAGAGTTTGAATTGTGTACCTATCTATTGTGTGCTATCTGGTTGGAGCCAACAATGAGTGAATTCACAAGCGACGAGTGTTACAACAATAAATTTAAAACGTACAATTTACCTGCTCCCGAGGTATTTAAACCCGTGCAACACTTATAGCTTTGCTGTTGAAAATGATATATTTTTAACCTCGCATATATTTAATAATTCTTCTTATATGGTTTTCTAGCTTTAAATGTATTAACCTGGCAGTTAGAGATCAGCCCAAAAATACTCAACATAATAATACTTCTGAATTGAACTGAAAAGGACAACAATGAGATGATGCGATTTTTATCAATTCTTTTCCGACTACAGAGTCGAAGATACATCCAAGGGTCCCGGGCACGAATCCCGGGTCCCGGGTGGGACAAAAAACAAGTTATTGGGATTTTTCTGACAAAGAAAGTGTCACAAACAAAGTGTCTGAAAGTTGGCGGTTGGAGCACCCTCGTGCCTCGGAGAGCACGTGTCGCCGTCGTCCTGCGCCTGATCTCTCTCCGGTCGTGTTGGTCTGCCGTCCAATCGGGTTATAAGAGTAAAGGAATAGAGAGTGCACCTGTGTTATCACGTAAACTTGTGCACTATAATATCTCCTGCGCAGCTGGCTAGTCTCTATTTGTAGAAATCGTTCAGGGGAGCTATGAAGCTCTATAAACTGAAATGTTTCTTTTAGCTTGGTCCCTTCACTGGATAACAAGTACACGGGATTTATTACAGCATTTGTCATGAAAATGTAGAAACAGACTCCGATGTGCGTGTTATTAAACTTTCGTTAACTAGTTTTGATTTGTTGCGGAATTTGTTGGACTGTTTGCTTTTTAGTTATACAGCTGATATGTATGTGGATTGCAATGGGTTTTGTTGTATGAGGTTTTAGCTGTTTTTAATGCGACGTAATATGATTAGTACATGATGTTAAAAATCAAACATAATTATCTATTTTGGTCATAATTTTTTTATTAGATCTACGAAACGAATCGTACATCTAATTACAGAAATTGGTGTTAAAATGTGATTCAAAATAATATCGGTTGCATTAAATTGATACTTAAGTTGTTTTTTTTAATTTATTGTGTTTAAAAACACTAAAAATATTTTTACCTGTTGTTAAATTTGTTGGAGTGAGTTCTGTTTAATAATTTATACAAATATATAAACACATGTTATGTTTTTAAGATATATTGTTTAAAAAATACAACGCGAAGTGATTGATTAAGATGACATATGAAACTAGCCGCGCCGCGCGGTTTCACTCTTTAACTTCTGATCCCGTGGCAGCTCCGGGATTAAGAGTAGCCTATATTCAAAATTCTTACCCCTCATGTGCACACCAAGTTTCATTTTAATCGGTAGTAACCAACACTCACACATACATCCTCACAAAGTTTCGCATTTATAATACATATTTATACTGATTCGAAAAATCTTATAATAAAATTTTCATGACATCGGGTTTTTATATATAAGTTTTTGTAAAGTGTTTCTGTCTGTTCTCGTTTCAACATGTAAACAAGGTCTAAGTAGTTTCTTGAAACTTCTCGTAGAAAAGAAAAAAATTAAAGATGGCGGATTTGAGAGCTTTTTCAGTCTTGTAATGAACACTAACGATATTACTTTTTTATATAAGGGGAAAATATATTTCGTATATCACAGTTTTGTAATGAACACTAATAATATTTTTAAAACCGACTTTCACAAAAGAGGAGGAGGAACCCTCGGCGGTGTCTTTATCTATTTTCAATTTAACAAGATTTTGCACCGACTTTATATAGATTTCAAAAAATAAACTATCGCTATTTACTACTTTTTAGAGTGAGGAAGTCGGTTCTGTTTTTTGGCAAATAGTTATTATTGAAAACATATTATATTACGTTTGAAATTCTTAGCGTATAATCCGAGTTGTTTCAGAACGTTGGGACGAACAATAAAACGGGCTCTCGTCGGGGTCCCACAGGCCCGGTATAAATTAGTACAAGCGCTTGTAATGTTTGGAGTCTGCTTTATGACGTACATTTATAATTAGAGATTTCGTGCGGTCCTTGTATGTGGTTTCGTGCAATTTCCGTTTGTAAGACTACATATATATGGTACGCAAGAGGTATTTTAGTGCACAAGCATGTGCGAAAACACAGGTGCACTCTCTATTCCTTCGGTCTCATAATCTGATGGGTCAGCAGATCGACACGACCGGAGAGAGATCAGGCGTAGGACCGACGGTTTCACGTGCTCTCCTAGGCACGGGGATATTCCTACCTAACTAACCTAACCTAAACCTTTCGAAGTACAGCACACTTCTTACGGGAGTGATTAAAGTAGGTATTATAGACCTATACGTATTACATAAAAATGGTAAAGGGAAATTAGAATAATTTAAGGACGTTTCTTCGTCATACATGCAACCAATATAATATATCAGACGAATTGCTTCAAACAATCGGGAAGTTACCTTGAAGGTGAAGAATTTTATCGATGCTGTTTCTATTCAAATAGGTATAGGACTTACCTCTCTTCGTCTTTCTTGTAAGTCCGTTCTTTCTTGTAAGTAAATTTTGCTTTTCTATTTTTTGTACTCAATCCTTTTCTCATTTATTTCTCTTGAGTTGGATGATAAGATGTTTCTAGCTCTGGTTTTAGAAACTCCATTCCATCGTCGTAGTTGATACTCAACGTCATAATTAGTGTATAATTAGTTCATTAAACTTGATTCCGGCACCCTCGTCAAACAATAATTACAGTATGTCAAAACTTGGAAAAACGATAACGATCGTATTTTAAAAGTTTCCAGAAAATTCCTTCTGGAAAGTTCTTGAATACACACGACGGGATATTATTAATTTCTTTAGTAGAATTAAGTCTATTGTTATATTATGGAGATTAATTAATGTCGATGTAATGAGTGTTTTTACTTGAACAGTCTGACAATAATTTTCTTTTAGATAACGCTATTAAGATTTTTTTGTTCTGGGACTAAAATTTGTACAACTTGATATATCAAATATCATGTAATATATAGATATAAATAAAAAAAAAAATATTTGGTATTTGGTATTGTGGGTATTCGCTATATATTTCTCTAGTTGTATTGGGCCGAATATATTCTTCGGTTCGAGTGTTTAAATTTTCTTAAATTATTCAAAGTTCCAAGTGTTGATATTAGAACTGGTAAATGCGGCAAAATAAAGTAAATACAGCAAACCGAATAATTAGGCCGAATATCCGGCGTTGGATTTGGAAGCGCCATTTTGACAATTTATTTAGGCTGGTAAAAAATTTAATAAATTCTTCTTAAAAGTGACTATTCCATCCCACCCTCCTTCCTTCCCGTTTTATTCCTTTCCTTTCCCTTTATAAATTGTATCGCTATCTCGATTCCAGCGATATGCCGTGATTATGAACTATGGTTGAACCTGAGCTTTTTTGCTTGCCACTGACATAAAAAGTAAAGTATGATAACAGTATAAATTTAAATAGTTAAGACGGTTTATACTCACTACTTGTTTACTGGCGACGCTAGCACCACTTGCTTTCTACTGTCTGCCATCTATCTATAGATAGATAAACATTTAATAGAAAATTACAATGTTCATCACATCATAATTTTCTACTCGTGGAGACTACCCACACCCGTCGCAATACACCATTGCCACAACCACTGCGCCAATGGGGTCATCTAAATAATTAGATAACAGTATAATTTAAAGAGATTTTACTTGTCTCCATACTGGAACTATAAGATGCATATCCTTAAACTGATAATTTTGCAATACAATGGAGTGAAGTGCAGCCTCTCAGCATATGCATGTCCCTGGCATTACTGCATGTGCTGAGTAGCGTCAGTGGCTTCTCTTGCAACGATTCTAGCTTTCAGGCTGGTAAAGAATAAAATATTTTCTTAATTTAAATCTCTGAACTAATGTACCAATTTAGATGAAATTTAAATAATTTCCTAAATTAAAGTGTACCTAACTAATATAATAAGATCATCAAGGCTTAAGGTTTTAAATAAAATACTTTTTAAAGGATTTTAAACGCGGTTTAAAAAGTATTTTATTTAAAATGGAAAGTACTCGCGTTGAAACAAACACAAGATTATACTAAGGCTTAAGGTTTTAGAGCATTATTTACGAACATACATACAAATAGACTTTTAAGAAGTTATTACTTTTATTAAGCACTCGTGCTTAAATTGATCAATAAACTCAAATATTATCCAATTCGAAAAATTCTACACAACTACTTAAATGCCAGTAGCTCCTAGATAAGCGCCTTCAAACACACAAACTTTGTTGCCTTATATAATTAAGTATAGATTAAATTAATATATACATGTTCAATTCTGAAGTTCAGTCAAACAATAAGAGTATCTTTATGCTATCATGAACGTAAAATAACAATAAAAAATATACATTTAACATTTCCACGACCTAAGGCTTAAACTTTGTTTTTAGTCACCTCTATATTAATTTATTACGAACTCATTTTATATGACCCCCGTTCTCCGTTTGACATTTAGAGGTCGTCTATACATAATAACATAAAGGTTAAGAATGAATCTCGTGTAGGCGCACTACATTAGCTGTTTCTTTTTAGGGTTATCTAGATAATAGCCTTTTTTTTTTTACGAGGGGAAATGCCTTTGCATACCCGGCTGTCTGGGGAAACGACCGGGTTATGTCGGACTTGCACCGACTAAAACCCCTCGATGTTCCTTCACACACCTTGTGGAGGGCTCACGGGCACGCCGTAGCATTCTTCCGCGAACCCCCCGGTGCCGGCCGCTTTTCGCGGCCCCTCCGCGAGAGCAGGATGGAAGGAGCTGTGTCCATCCTGCGCTCCTCCTCGTCGTGGTCTTCCCGGAACATATGGAAGACCACAACCGCCGCAGAGGCCCTATTTGTTGGAGCGGTGTGAATCCCCATTCACGCCACTCCAGGGCCCCCACTAGGGCTGGAGTTGTTGGGCATACGCCCTCCTTCTCCGCCCTCGCCTCCACCTGCGGATAGGATCCGAGAGAGGGTCATCCTCTCGAATCCTCTCCGCAGCCTCCTTCTGCGACATCACGTCCTCGCAGAAGGAGAGTACCGCGGTCCACGACCTCTCGTCACCGACCATGGCTTTCACCACGGCCGGCAAGGAGAGGTCGCTTCCCACCACGGCGACCAGCGACGCCCGCTGCGCTGTCCAAGCCGGACACACCACCAGCGTGTGCTCTGCCGTGTCCTCACTGCAGGGGCAGTGATGACACGCCACCGTGGGCTCCCTCCCGGCAATGTGGCACAAGTACCTGCCGAAGCTTCCGTGCCCCGACAGCACCTGCACCAACCGTGTTGCGCCGAGTGTACCGTGCCGCCTATTCACCCACTCCTTGAGGATTGGGCGCACAGCCGACACGGTCCACTCGCCCGCACACGGCTCCTCCAGCCGCCTCCCCCACTCGCGCAGCAGGGTGTTTCGGGCGATCTAGATAATAGCCTATACGAACAAAATCTGTACAGTAATTACGGCCTGATCGACAGCCAAACATCGGAAGTTTTTTTTTATAGGGGGCAAGCGAGCAAGAGTTTTATAAAATTTTAAAATTTAATAAATACATCGGAAGTTTTATAAAATGTGTAAGATACCGGGAGTATATTTTTTTGCTTTATTAAATCTAAAGTGACTGCAGCAAAGCTTAACAATATTTAATTGAATACTTAAAATATATTATGTCACTTGTAAATTTAAAGATATTCGAATATCACCTTAACTTAAAAATGAATTGTTATTATGAAGATAATAAATAAAAGACAGATTCCAGCTATGAAAGCTCTGAATTCTCGTTTAGTTCCAGTTATTAACATCGCAGTAAACATAGCATTTGAAAACATTTTCCAAAGTTAAATATCAATTCACTTAACGTTTATTTTTGTAGCTACATTTTTATGAAATACATTTTACAATAAACACCTTCGTACCACAATGTCATATATTTATTTGTTTAAGTATTTATTTATTTGTAGATACAGTTATTTATACTTAAATAAATATATATTCCGAGAGCTAGAACCATTTTTGGAGAGGTTTTTGAGGCAAGCTGAGAACTTGTATACCTCTCCTATTATATCCCGACATGGACTTCTAGACCAGAATGGTAAGTAGCGTAGCGTAGTTATCTTAGTAATAGCGCCAAAACTTAATAAAATCCTTACAACTGGATATAAACCGTGAAAGTCTAGATCAAGTCATGTCCAACGAGAATGCTATTTGCTCACGAAGCGTCGAGTTAGCGCTAAACTTGAAATATACCTTGAAATATACTTCTGACTAATATGAATTTAAAAAAATTAAGAAGTGAACGAACGGTCATATAGATTATTGCGAAATAAATCAAATTTAGTTATGCCTTTGATATGCAAGGTTAATGCAGGAATTGGGCCAATATAGCAGAAAATAGTATTACAATCCTGTACTCAAATTTAAAATATACACCACTATTAATTAAATTAAATAAAAATAAAAATTATTGGGAGAACGATCTGACACAACCGGATAAGTTATTCGGAGAAAAGGCAAATTCCTGACTCAGACCAAACATATTCCTCTTAATTCTAACCCGCCATTGAATGGTGCACACGAACTTCATGGCTATACTTCTACAGTGCAAACATATTTGATCCTTCAGTCCAATAAATGCCATTACATCAAAGCGTTGTCTACGCTTAATTTGCTGACAAGCGAGCTTCGAACTTTTTCCGGATTTCGTGTGCTTGCTCTTAATTGTCATTCGATTCTGTCACTCCTTGTAATACTCCAGCCATGGACGTTAATTAAAAGTGCACACAGAAAGATTTTAAAGGTTTATCACCACTGCTTGCTAAGCTATCCCTTTGAGCAATAATGATAAAGAACTATAGATTTGGTACTAGCTAATTTTGAGGTTTCAAACTGCTATATGTCACCAAATTCACTTGGTGATGGTGATTGTTGATAGAAATTTGCATAGCAACGGTGGCCTGCCACAGAAGACTATAAAATGCACGAACCATTCTGCAAATCAAAATATAAAAAATATCATTGGTAACGTAATCGTGCTTGTAAATGTCAGTTGATCATATCCCTCCCAGTAAAACTTGCCTAGTTACATAAACAAAGTACTTGAGGGATGCTGGAGTTCTTAAAAGTGCAAACAGAAATATTTTAAAAGTTAATCGTCACTGCTTGCTAAGCAATTTTCTATCCATAGTACAATTAGTTTTAATGTCCGTAATAATCAAACCCATGGTAGTGATAGTGAAAGAATTTTTTAAATCGGTCCTGTAGTTTTTGAACTAAAAAACAAACGAAGTTTTCCTCTTTATAATATTAGTGTAGATATATTTTGCTCTTTGGCAAAACAAAGTATTAAATATAAAATGCACTTATAAGTAGTGTATCTCCACCCTCCATGGCAGAAGTCCTTATCCAAGCTAGTAATTGGAGCGTTTTGTCAGAGCGTGTCTCGGCTGTGCAAGCGATTCATTGTTTTAGCACTATTTACTTTTTACAGACCCTTTCTAAACCACGTCGATGATTAAAATTTTACTGTAACCTTAGAATTTATGATGTACTAGCTGATCCGCGCCGCTTCCCTCCCGTAGCATAATGTTATAATTTTCCCCGTTTTTTTCACATTTTCCATTATTTCTTCGCTCCTAATAGTTGCAGCGTGTTGTTATATAGCCTAAAGCCTTCCTCGATGAATGGTCTAATCAACACAAAAAGAATTTTTAAATTCGAACCAGTAGTTTCTGAGATTAGCGCGTTCAAACAAACAAACAAACAAACTCTTCAGCTTTATAATATTAGTATAGATATCATACTTACGAAGGTTCATTCCGAAATTACACGTTTTCGTGTTATTAAAGGGCAATATCGTAATGATGTTAACAAATTATTCAAAGATTATTACGGGTATAGAAAGATTGAGTCTTGATTTAATGCACTAATCAGTCCAATTAAAGCTGGTGTGCCACTGGGAAGTGTCATGGGCTCAACACTGTATCTCCTTTACATGGATGACTTACCTGTTTCCGAAGATTCGCCGATGACACAGCAATCATGGCGGTAGGTTTTGACTCAAGTGCTGCTTCCCAAAACCTACAGAAAAACTTAAAAAACATATCTAACTGTTGTATTGACTGGCACATTAAAGCCAATGAAGCAAAATCTGTACTTATCAATTTTTAATTAGAGATAAGCAGATTATTAGCCTTCTTAGCCAGACTGATTAATTTTTTATGTCTCTCTAGGGATCGAACCCAGAAAATCTCGGTTGTAACGCCTAACGTGTTAACCACTGAACCAACGAAGCAGTTGACCCAAATAATTTTGGCGAAATATCTCTACAAAACCTTTCATACGGTAAACTCGTTCCACTACCTTCAACATAAAACAAAAGAACTCAAGCCTGCAATGGATTATAGCTAGAACTTTCTAAGACCTCAGAACTTTAAACCACGAACGTGCTGGCGACATATTCAATATCTTAAAACTAAAAAAATCTTCCCAACTTTTCCCTTGTCGCATAAAATTTGAGTGGCATCGTAAAAGCGCTGCATTTATTGACTGCGCAAATTACATTGGAAGTATCGTAAACAGTTCCATAGTTATAGACTTTGGGTGTTGAAATTTTGAAGTTCCCTGTTGAATTTTAATGGAGACGTTAGGGCTGTGGCTGACTGCTCGTTACGGCATTGTGTACTTTGCAACTTTGGGATTACTGTGTCTTTCTACCATGACAACGTTTTCTGTTTGTGTTTCAAGTCTTTGTTTTAGATTCAAATTAATTAAACAAGAAAAACCAAAACAGATTAATCTCATTGATGATCTCACTCTCATGATAATAATTAGATAGTTTTTGTCCTATTCTGATTTCACCAATTCAAATACAATAATATACTCAAGTACACAGTCCAAATATTCCCACACTTACTGATCGTATCTATTAAAATAGATCACAAAAACACTTTTTTCAAAAAAAAATATTGACGACTTCAACTTACTATTGACGAATCTCAATCTGAAAAGACAAAGTGGTCATACATTTATAATACTAGTATCTATATATTAAAAACAACCTAGTCCATTAATTTCATACTTAATAAATAATAATACAAATCAATACTTTATTGTCGATTTATAAATGGTCTACGTGAACCTTAAACTGTCGCCTACAGGATCCTTCTTTAAAATAAAAATACTTAGTAGGGACTACTTTCGCATCGAGTACTTTTAACAAAATTATTTTGTTAACTTCGATATACATTGCTTGGTTTGTTTCACAATGTATTTTAAAATTGCTTAATAAAGGTGCAATGTATATCAGTTGTTGTTTAAGATACGTATTCAATTTTATACGCCGATACTTTCTGATGGAAAGATATGCTTGAATAAATTTTGAATTCGTAATTTCTTAGGTATTAGGCGAAGAAAGGTGGAAGAAAAACTTAATATTATTGTACTGAGACATCTTTTTACTGGGGAAAGTATAATTGAGATAAAATTGCGAACTTTTACTGTACGTGGTCTGGTTCTATGCGGTATAGTTTTATTTATTTTTAATTCAATTATGAAGAGCTGTTTAATGTTCGTGCTTGTAAAAACTGAAACGAATTATTTGATTAAATAATTCAGTTAATATTAACGATGATAGGTGTTACAGGATTTTCATCATTCTAATTGAAAATATTTCTTTCAAGCTAATACATTTTTTTAATCTCCTCCAATGTCTTGTTTTACAATATGACGTATATGATTTTTTCCGTTTTGAAAAAAAAAATCTCATTACCAATTATAATTTGATTTGTGTATTACATTTTCATAAGCCCGACACGACTGTCACGTATTAGATGAAATTCCGCCTATTTTAGCGATAGAATGGGATTAAGAAAGAAAGAAAAAATAAATGTACTATGGTCTATAGATCCATAGACCTACATCTACCTGAGCTTATAGCCTATCTGTACACGAAATTTCATTAAAATTGGTTCAGTATTTTTCGTTTCGTGATTGACCTAATTTCCAAAGTACGAAATATGGGCAAAAACTAAATTAACAATGCTATAGCTTTCTAGCTTCAATAATCCGTTCTTACAAAACTGTCGCGCTTGCGGACATGACAAATCGTGTGAGACAAAAAAGATTGTAAGAGCAAGAAAAATAAAAAGTGTCAAGTCGTTAGAGGTAAAGTTTGCGCAAACATTTGTCGGGGAAGCCAACGCAGCGGCTGCGCAAATAATTCTTTGTCAACTTGTCTTTGTAGCTTAAGATATAGTGAAGGATTTTCTCTGGTTATAGATTGTGAATTCTGCTCGAGTTTGCAAATACTTTTCAGTATTTGGTTTAGTTTGATAACACTATAGGATTATATTGTACAAGTAAAGGGAGAGTGTTATTCAAAATTATTAGGTTTTAGAAACAATAAACTCTTACTATGCCCCATAACGACACCGTCGCTAACTTACAGACATAATATATTGTTTGAGAAAAATGCGCTAGAGAAGAAAAATAAAAAGTGTCAAGTCGTTAGAGGTAAAGTTTGCGAAAACATTTGTCGGGGAAGCCAACGCAGCGGCTGCGCAAATAATTCTTTGTCAACTTGTCTTTGTAGCTTAAGATATAGTGAAAGATTTTCTCGACATAAAGATTTGGATTGGAGTTTTCAGTATTACTTGGTTTAGTTAACTTTGAAAACAATATAGGAGTATACTGTACAAGTAAGGGGAGAGTGTGGTTCAAGATTTCTAGGTTTAGGAAATGCAACATTCAAAAGCGTGCCTCATAACAAAACCATCGCTAAATTATAGATACAATATTATATCCTTTGAGAAAAAGAGCTAATGCAAGAAAAATAAAAAGTGTCAAATCGTTAGAGGTACAGTTTGCGCAAACATTTGTCGGGGAAGCCAACGCAGCGGCTGTGCAAATAATTCTTTGTCAACTTGTCTTTGTAGCTTAAGATATAGTGAAAGATTTTCTCTGCTTAAAGATTGTGGATTCTGCTTAAGTCTGCAAATACTTTTCTGTATTATTTGGTTTAGTTAAGTTTGAAAACGATATAGAAATATACTGAACAAGGAAGAGAGAGTGGTTCAAAATTTCTAGCTTATGAAACACACAAAATTCTTACTATTACTGACTCATAACGAAGCCGTCTCTGTTTATTTATTTATTTATTAACTCTTTAATACACTATACAAAAAAAGAGGAAAACACAGTTACATACATAAAGGAAGTATAGCACATAAGGCGGCCTTATGACTACCTAGCTATTTCTTCCAGGCAACCATTGGGCATAAGGTAAGAAGCAGAGTCTAGCTTACAGACATAATATTATACCCTATGAAAAAAGAGATAGAATAAGAAAAATAAGAAGAGTCAACTTGTCACAAGTAAAGTTTGCGCAAACATTTGTCAAACGCGAACTTTTATTTATTTTTATTATTATTACAAACACATTTAGCACGAGTGAAGCTAATAGAATTTAATAACAAAAAACAAATACAGAAACTATATCATCTCTCAGCCTAGCCAGCACAGGTCACATCTGCAAAAGCCTCTTACTAAACTCCCAGTATTAGAGTATTACTCAACATAATCCGCGCCCGAGTCGTGCTTAGCTTCAGATCATTTATTCCTGGCCGATACGGTCATGGCGTTTTTAGATTTAATATTTGTCCTTTCATGTGCTAGATGTCATTTATATAATGACCCACCGAGACCGACAGCGGTCTTGGTGGTCAATCTCAATAGAAATCAGCCAGGTACGCAGGAGATATAGTGCACAAGTATGTACGCAAACATAAGTGTGTAGAGGATGGTATTATTAATCCAACGAAAAGGGAGGATCCGCGACCAATCCGAACCACAGGACTGGCCGGCCGTTAGGCCCCGAGGATTGATGTTTAGAAGTGGTATTCAGCGGCGAAAACATTTCAACATCACGATTTAGGAATTGTGAAGTGCGTGCGCTCTCTATTCCTTCATTTTTATAATCCGACGGGACGGCAGACCGACACGATCGGAGAGAGATCAGGCGCATGATCGACGGTTTTACGTGCTCTCCGAGGCAACAACCGGAAACCTTCAGACTTAGGGCTTCTTCTTCTTCTTCTTAAAGTGCCTCTCCAACTAGTGAAGGTTGGCAGCTCCGCATATTTCTTTCGTTCTTTAGCTAGGGTGAACAGTTCCGCAGCGCTAGCGATTCCTGTCCACTCTCGGATGTTACGCAGCCACGACTTCTTCCTTCGCCCAACTGCCTTTTTGCCTGCTATTTTCCCCATCACAATCAGTTGGAGAAGCGAGTACCTTTCGTGTCTAAGCACGTGTCCTAGATATGAAATTTTTCGTTAACTATTTTCATTAGTTCTCGCTTCTTTCCAACCCGAACATAGTCCAACTAATGGATAGCATCCGTCTATAGGCCCACATCTCAAATGCTTCTATACGTTTCCGGAGATGCTCTTTAATAGTCCAGGCTTCACATCCGTATAGAAGTATGGGCCATATATAACACTGCAATAGGAGAGTGCGTAAATACATCTTAAGACTACGACTACATAAAATTTTCTTCATGCCATTGAAGGCACTACGTGCGATTTCAATACGGGTTCTGATCTCTAAATCACTGTCCCAGTTTTCGTCCACTCATGTACCCAGATATTTGTATTTACGCACTCGTTCCAGCTTTTTGCCTGCCACAGTGATCACAGGATTGACGTTTTCCTTTTTAGTGACTACCATAACTTTGGTTTTGGAGGCATTCATTGTGAGGCCTGCCCTCAGGCTATACATATTGACCCGATCAACAATTTGCTGCAATTCAGCCTCAGACGATGCTATTAGGACTGTGTCATCGGCATATCTGAGATTGTTGATGATACGCCCGTTAACTTTGACGCCACAGTCGACATCGTTCAGTGCTTCAGCAACAATCGTCTCCGAGTATAGGTTGAAAAGTGTCGGTGACAGAACACAACCCTGCCGGACGCCCCGCTCAATCTGTATTTCTCCGGTTTCATCAACATCTACTCGGACTGTTGCTCGCTGGTTCCAATACAGGTTCCGCATAATATGTAAATCCTTCCCATCTATTCCTATATCGCTTAAGATTGAAATAAGACGATTGTGCAACACTCGGTCAAACGCTTTTTATAATCAATAAAGCAAAGGAAAACATCTTGTTGCATGTCTTTGCATTTTTGGATCAACACCGAATAGCGAACAGAGCGTCTCTTCTCGTTCCGAGACCGGCCCTAAAACCAAACTGGCTGTCTCCGAGCTCATCATCACATCTACCTCTTATGCGCACGTGAATAATGTTAAGAAACAGTTTTAACACTTGACTCATCAGGCTGATCGTTCTGAATTCTTCACATTTCCTGGCGTTCTTTTTCTTTGGTAGTGTAATAAATGCTGATTTTAGCCAATCGTCCGGTATTTGGCCCGTATTATAGACTTAGGGCTGCTATTGCGATATTGTTCGAAAATTTTCAATAACCTTTTTTTTGCCCCACCCGGGAATCTAACCCGAGACCTGTCGAACAAGGCAGTCTGTCAGATACATACCCTATATTCGTCAAAGGCTAACCGCACACACGGAATAATATTGATAATAATGTACTATATTGTAATAACTAGCTTTCCGCCCGCGGCTTCGCACGCATGGGTTACTAATATCTGTGTTTTTAGAGGCGCACAACAAAAGTTTAAAAAAATTACGGTCGCAAGGCCGTTTAATAATTTATTAAGTGTTTGTAACGTCTTAATCTATACGTTAAGAGTATAAAAATGCATGTCCGAAACTCAACCAAAATCTCACATTGTCACGTGGTATGACATTTTTACGACTTTAGAGGCGTATATCTCAAAAAATATTTATTTTAGCAAAAAACGCATTTAGAAACCTCGATATCATTTTTAAAGACCTATCCAATGATACCTTATTTAATGACGTACTCGTATATTCAATGTACAGAAATGGTTTGGTTACTGTTTTATTATATGTATAGATATTGTGTTCGGCGTGTATTGCGGTATTTTTGTATGTAATAAAGATAATATTGCGTGTATGCGGCTAGCCCAAACATACGAACATAATGTTGACATATCAGGACACCGTCAATGAAACCATAATGAACTAGTTGCTGCCCCCTGCTTCGCTCGCGTGAAGTTCGGTGCTTTTAGATCATTAAAAGTATTCTATAATTAAATAAAATACTTTTCACATTATTTAACATTATTATAAACCCGACGTTTCATTTGTGTTTTGTCACACAAACATAAAAACTCTAACATAAATAATATTAGTAGGAATTAGGAAAGTAGGACAGGATTTGACGGATTAACAAAATCCGATCAGGTTGTGTTTATGGTCTTGTGAAGATTGTATTATTCTTCCGACGAAAAGGGAGGATCCTCGACCAGTCCGAACCACAGGACTAGCTGACCGTTAGGCCCCAAAGTTGTTTGGAAGTGGTATATATGGTAAGCGGCGAAAAAATTTCAATATAGCGATTTAGGAATTTTGAGGTCACGTGACGCCACAGTCTAATTCTGATCTTCTGTTGAACGCAATCGAGGTTGTTTTTCCGTTACTCCTCTTTTATCCGGATAAACGGCTATGCAACCGCTTTTTGAATTAGAATCGGAACCGGATAGAATACGTAATGCATTCGAATTACTATGTAAATTATACGGACGTAAATCGTGTTTGTTACATGTCGCGCAGAAATTTATGGGCCATTTTTATCTGTGGCATAAATTTCAACTCCTGAGCCTGTTTTAATGTTTAGATGCGTCAGTGGACGAGTAGGATTTCTAAGGCGATAATGTTGAAACGATTTGATGTTAATTAAGTAGATGAGATTAGATACACTAATATTATAAAGAGGAAAACTTTGTTTGGTTGTAATTAATAGGCTGAGATACTACTGGGCCGATTTTAAAAATTCTTTCACCATTGTGCGGACCAAAATATACAGTCAAATTATATTTATGTATTTTATACAGTGTTATAATAGACACGTTCAAAGTAGGCATTTGAAACAAAGCCTCAAAGGAGAAGCGGTTTAAGAAATAGATAATTCAAATTGTGCATGTACATTAAACCTAGATTTTTTGACGTGAACTGATGAAGCATGCTGTTCAACTGATATTAAAGAACTGCCGCAGCTCATAAACACTTACAATAGAGTGTCACAAGTCGGCCTACAGAAAAAGCAGGGTAAGGAGAAAGTGAGATTAATGTGGGAGGTAAAAAAAAGGAATAGGATGGAGGTAGAATAGACCAGTAAAGTACCCCTTCCAGCACGAAACATACAACATTTTATCGAGAATGGGTCTTAATTTTCATAGTATTTTCATACTATTTAAAGTAAATGTTTAAGTGTAGTCATTTTTTACGTGTTGTGTTCGCTTTTATTAGGACAATCTACTTTTCCAAAATATGCTTCTGTTATAACATGTTGTAGTTGTTACGTCCAGTTAGCGGACCAAATAAAAATAAAATAGTGCGAAGTAGACGCTATTCCTGACTTACACCCGTATTCTAATACGTATCTCGAGCATTCCTCGACTTCACTCAACCTCTGTCAACGAAAATTCTGAAAATTCAACGAAAAACATTCCGAGTCGGAACTCTACTAACTCACGTCCACTCACGTTAAGAAAATTTCGGAGTAGAAAATTCAACACCTGAATCCGTTACTTCGATCCATTTATTAATAAAATATTGTATTCCTATGTTATTTCAATCATGAATTTTCGATTAAAATTTGTCATATGTCAACCACCTGAGTGAAGTAAAATTAAGGTAACTTCTTAGTAAAGCTCGGCTCCACTGTGACATTATAAACAAAACATGATGAATAAAGACACAAAATTAATCAGTAAACCCTTATAAAGTAAACAATAAACCTATAATATGACAGTCTTAACGAGGCATTTCGCTACACTCGAGCTCCCTAAATATTTGATCTATACGTTTAAACTCGAACACCTTACGTCGACTTCGCTAATCGGTGCAAAAATATCCGGCTCATTTACTGGGAACCTCGAGGGTTGGGACACAGTGTACATAATAAACACCAGTCAGACAATTTGTTGATGTCACTTAGCTGTAGGCGTTTAATTGGAGAATAAGATATTGTAATAAACGTGGTAAGAGAAACACAAATTGAAACATTATTATTAAGTTCATATTTGAAATTGAGGGGTTATTTTAGCTGAAAAAGAGTTTATGAAACTCTAAGCCTATCGTAATATCGAAAAATAATCGTAATATCAAAAGATAATTTTATTTATCACCTGTCTTCGTTATCTCCTTACGAACTTTTCTTACAATGTATTTGATGAATTTAATTGTGTTGAATTCTACCAGTATTATAAATGCGAAAATTATGAGGGTGTACGTATGTATGTCTGTTACTCTTTCACGCAAGAACTACTGTACTGATTATGATGAAACTTGGTATACATATAGGTAAGGGTTCAGAATAACACCTACTTTGTGCTTATGCTTAATGTCCTCCAATCATAATATTTAATAGAACGCAGTAGATACAGTAAAATTCATATTTTTGAATTGATAAATTAGTTGATCTATTTTCAGCTTGCAAGGAAAAAATGCCTTTTGTTGAGTTACTGTTTATTCAATATACTATGACCGCTATATATCGACATTAACCCCACCGCCGAGCGCCCACCCCCCACCTCATTATGGTGAATTAATTACTAAATTATAATAATCATGGTGATTTATTACAGGTTCCTTTGAAAGATTGTGAGGATGAAGTTAAAATTTATGTCGCAAGTTTTGAGGGTAGTCTTTAGTTATACTTTCATATTTACTTCATTAGTTCCCTCATATTGGTTATATCTGTTTTTATATTATTAATATCAGTCATGGTGGCCAATCTCAATACAGATCAGACAGGCACTTAGGAGATATTATAGTGTACAAGTATGTGCACAAACACAAGTGAACGAAATAGACAAATGAAACTAGACTACAAAGGATAATAGACAATTTCGACCCCCTATCTTCGTTACCCCTCCATCGATTTCTTCATCTTCGAACTCGACATTTTATTTTGTGTAAACTATCCGCTTATGAAATTTTATCAGGATTACATAAACGATACTCCCCCTGATGGACAAAGTTTTTCATACTTACATACAAACATACAACCACCTGGCCATCTCAACTCTGAGACCTCACTTTGCTAGTTCAAATATCAAAAACGATGTGAAAAATTACTATTGTTAACTCAGTACAGTTTTAATCAAAGTTGTACGCTTACTAAACACCGTTTAGCAATTAAACTAGATAATTTGTAGACGCAAGATGTCTTAGGACTAGAGCTAGAAGGCCATATTTTATTGGGACACGACAGAACACTAGGAACTAGGATGTTAAGATGTCCCCAAACATGTTAAACTAGGTTTACGGCCAATTTTAGCCCATAATTCACGAGAATCTGTATCTGCATTTTTATTATACTACTAGCTGTACCCGCGGCTTCGCTCACGTGGAATTTAGTTTATGTAACAGACGGCTTATGCTACAGGCCCGTATAGTGCATAAAAATATCGGACAATTTTCGGTAACCAAATAAAGTTGCTCACACCTTAAATTGTATTATTTTCACTCTTTTAAAAATATAATGTCGGACTTTACAGTACCACTTTTGTCTTCTACATCCTTGCCTGTACTTATCCAAACATGTAATTGGCACAGACAAAAAGCACCCAAATCGGTGTCCCAGTCAAATAAATCTAAGCGTAAAAAAGCAGCCAAGTGCGAACCGGACTCGCGCGTGAAGGGTTCCTAGACAACAATATTTTTTTGGCCAACATGGGCTGCGGTCAGTTACGTAACATCAGGTGAACCGCATGCCCCGTTTGCCTGTTAT
>LQNK01000057.1:514861-532227 GCA_001586405.1 Phoebis sennae | reverse complement strand
TTCGGTGTCCACTTGCAAGGATTTTTCTAATTAAAAAGAAGGACCCGGCGCATACGCGCTCGACCTTATATACCCCAGCTGGCCGGTATGGAGGAACCACAGATCATCTAGTATGAATGCCGTTTGAAATGACATTTTGACAACCGTTTAAAAATCGATATTGCATAGACTAAAAAATGAGTTTGAACAGATTATATATTGATAAATATTATTGATAAAAAGGTTAAAAATAAGATAAATTTTATAATATTATAACGTGTAACGTTACAACGTTACAGAGTGTGCCGAAGACTCGAGTGACGCTGAATACGTACACCTTAAAAAAGACTAGCTAGCTAGTTATCCTACTAATATTATAAATGCGAAAGTTTTTTTTATATTATAGCAGACAAGCGGGGCATGCGATTCACCTGATGTTAAGTGACCGATCGCAGCCCATTACATTCGCAACATAAGCGTCGCAGATGCCTTGCCGGCTTAAAGGAAGGGGAGGGGATAAGGAGAGGATTAATGATAGGAAGTTGGGAGAGGACTAGAAAAGGACGGGAAAGGAATGGTATGGGAATACAGTTTATTTTTTTATTTATTTATTTATTTACTAGTTTATTTATTTATATCATGCATCATGTAGTTACAGTTAATAGATCTTAAATAACTTAAAACTACGGCCCATAAAAACTAAACACTAAAATTAATTCTAATTTCACACGTTAAGACTGCGACGTGTGACGCGGGTCCGGAGGGCTGGGTAACCGTCCGCGGAAGCGACGAAATACTACCCCCTGCGGCCAGAACTCTTCGTCCATGTAGACGTTTAGCTGGGCAGTCGGGACTCTCACCACGAAGGAGTTGAAACTGAATTTATGGCGAGACTCTAACCGTTCCACTCGCAGTCGCAAACCGGGTTTCGCGTGCACGTAGTCAGCTACATCTTCAGCTTTTATGACGTATTTCACGCGAGACACGTATAGTAGCGTCGTTGGCACCTCTGCACACATACGAAGATTTGGGTTCCTCGTAACGGTGCCACACTTGTTCTGACGAGTGGGCTTCTTTTTCTTCTTCTCCACTTTTTTGAAGCCCTCCTCGTCAACTCCCTTCGCCTTCGAAGGCTCGCTTTTTCGCGCGGGTGCGCTCAACACTCCTTTGGTTGTTTTTGGGGTCGCAGTACTTTTTGCGGCTGCGGCGGCGTAGTCACGTTGAGGAGCAGGTGGCAACGTGACACGTGATGACGTCTCCGGGGGAGATGCAACGTGAGCGGGGCGCGGGGCGCGGGGCGGCACTCGGGTCATCGGCGGTCGGCGACACATCCGAGTCAGCACTTAGAGTGCCGACGGATGCATTTTGCGCTCCACGTCGTGCATTGACATATGACGGCACGGGTGACCTACATATTGATGCACGATATGTGGAAAACTCGACTTGCAAATCGGAGATGGCCTTTTCAGAAAACTCCAACTTGGCATGAACCTCGGCCAGACTCGCCTTAAGGAATGTGATGTCCTTAAGTAGCCTTGTTACATCGACGTGGTCGAATCCCACCGGTGGGAGTTTATGCAACTCCTTTGCGACGAAATCGGGCACGTCATCGGGATCAGTCATCTTCATGAGGCTGATGATGTCCTGAATACATTTTTCACCCCCGTTCCTGCGGCGGGACGGCATCGTGGCAGCTTTGTCCAACACTTGATAGAGCAGCACCTTGCCACTGCTGACTTCCTCCTCTTTGAAGTTGGTCTTGCAGGTCTGCAGAATGCTGATCTCATCCATGGTGTCGATGGCATTTTGAATGAACGCCAAGAGCTCATTTACAATGAGTTTTTTAGGACTCATTGTGTAAATTGCATGCAGCGGCCAAAACCACGCGTAACGCGAATTATTTATTCGTGACTGTGCTAACACTAGCCACGTCCGAATCGGTACGCGTCTCGAATCAGACTATCGTTTATGAGGACGTATGCATGTTTGTGCCTCTTTCACGCAAAACCTACAGGACCATGATGAAACTTGGTATACAAATATGTATTGCGTTCAGAAAAGTATACAGGTTACTTTTAATCTCGGAGTTGCCATGGGATCAGAAGTTACGCGGGTGAAACCGCGGGCTGCGGCAAGTAAGTAAGTAAATAAAGATCTTATCTAACGTTCCCATATAGAATATACTCTACCTGAATCACTTATCAAATAATAATAGCAGACTAGCCTGACTTAGCACATTTGCTTGTAATAATGCCTTACGTGTCGTCCAATTATGCTTGACCCCTCGTTCGCCGAACGTATTCGCTTTAACCCCCAATTCATCTCCAATTACCAGGGGTGTGGGAGGTCACTGCAAACTGGCTTTGTAGGAGATGCCTTGCATGTCACCCAATTATTCTTGACCTCTTACTCTCGAAGCATATTCCCTTTAGCTCCCTATTCATCTCCAATTATTCGGGGTGAGGGAGGTCAAGGGAAATTGGCGCTACGTAGATGACAGGAATTATAGGCAAGCATTTGTCAAAGTTGTGCTTGCTATCCAGTCTATGAACTTGCCTCAAAATGTTAAGTGATTTATATGGTTATTGGTGAAGGAATTTTGTAATAAATATATCTTTCAATGTATTCAAGTATAAATAAAAGTACTGCATACTTTGTCCAGCTTAAGCTTAGTCAAATTAGTTTATCTTTTCTATATTTATTCCTACTTAAATGCGAAAGTTTGTGAGGATGTGTGTATGTTACTCTTTCACGCTAAAACTAATGAACCGATTATGATGAAACTTGGTATTCTATCTAATTAAGGCTTCACCATATCATAATATAGGCTATTTTTAATATCGCGAGTTACGCGGGTGAAACCGCGGGACGCGGCTAGTAAATGTTATAGAAAAGTCCTTTTTTGAAACTCTTGGACTCGCTTAAGTTAATAAGTTGAGTAAAAAGAAAAGACAGCAAGAGCATACTATAAGACGTATCTAGTAAATATTATATACTAGCTGTACCCGCGGCTTCGCTCACGTGAAATTTAGTTTCTATGAAAGATGGATAATAATGCAAGAGTCTTGTATAGTGCATATAAAATATCTTACAATTACCACTTACTGATGAAACTACCCACACTTTAATTAAATTTTCGTCACCCTTATAAAAATACTTGATTTTAACGACATAGAGTAGTAGGACTTAACAGTACCACTTTTGTAGTTTTCATCTTTGCCTTATCAAAATCATGTCCATGACACAGGCAAAAATCATCTAATAAATATTATATATTCTACTCTAAATTGGTTTCAATGAATATACTTATTCACAATCTGACTTAATCAAATTCTCTGTACAAATAACCTAAACTTAAACACACGAAAGAGGAAAATAAGCAGACTTATTTATACAGAACACGAAAACTTGAGTCGAATCTTATTTTAGTTGGTCAAACTTTTAATGGGATAAATAAATGTTTTATATTCATGTTAAACGTCTGAACAAGAGGCTTATTAATCCTTTGTTTCTATTATATAACATTTTAAGCCTTTATTACAATTTTAATTAATCTTATAACAAATGCTTTAATTTATCAGAGAAAGTGTCAAAGTTTAAAGTTATTTTATGAAAATTTTCTTAGGACTTGCGAAAGGTCTTTACGCATCTCTCAATCGATTCTCACTACAGCCTTGGAATAGAGGTTAAAAAATACAACAAGTAGAAAATAGCTTTTATTTTATTTTTGTTGAAATCTATACAAAGTCGGTGAAAAATCGTGTTAAATTGAAAACAGATAAAGGCACCGACTTTGTATAGATCTCAACAAAAATAAAATAAAAGTTATTTTCTACTTTTTATAGTCAGGAAAGCGGTTCTATTTTTTGTCGAAAAGTATTATTACATTTAAATGTAAAGAGTTCATATTTGTGTTAAATATTCCTTTTACAATTTTTATAAAGTTAGTGAGCATTATATTGTTAAATAATTACTACACTTAAATGTAATGGCAAGATTTGCACATAAGGTGAAGTCAACATAAGATCTTATGTTGTTAAACCTTATGAATCTTAATTGCTCTAAATACCAAGATATTACCACGATCAAACAAAAGCTTCATACAAAAGACAATACAGGAAGCCTCAATTATAATATTATAAGAGGGAAAGGGAAGACAGGGAAGAACAAATATGAACTTGATATCAAGACAGTTCAATAGTTAATATGACAAATGACAAATGACAAATCTTTATTTAAATAAAACAGTTATATAGTTTTTCAATTATTTCCTTATTAGCAAATATGTGTAATACAGATCTTAATACTATTTATAGTTCCAACATAGTTGCAAACAGACATACAAATACATTATATCATTAATGTTTAGTTAATAGTGACAATTACGAATAATTAAAATACAAACAATAGGTATACAAATAATTAATAACAATAATATCAATTTAATTCGATTAATTTTCATTCATATTATAAAAAAATCAAAATTTATCTGTGTCAATAATGATTATTAAAAATTCAATATCATAATTTAAAATTTAAATACTAATTTAAATATAATATTATGTTTACCTGATAATCGTTACTCCAGCATTTATTCGTTAAATGAACGTTTAGATTGGTTCGATTCCTGGTAGGGACAAACAAAAATATATCTAACATTTAAGCTATTTTAGAAATCTATTCAAAGTGCTAAATCTTTTTAAAATTAAAATAGGTAAATGTATTTTCTACTTGTAAGGAAGTCGATTCTATTTTTTGGCAAAAAGTTGTCCATAAATGCCGGAGACATACTTAAATACGGATTGAGAACCTCTTCCTTTTTTAAGTCGGTTAAAACTAGATATACTTGACAATTAACATGCTCTAAATGCCCAATATGTGAAAAGCACTTAGAACTTCCCCATCATCTAATCAAAAAAGTACAAATAAGTGTTAAAAATAAGTACAAATTATTGTTAAAAATTATTTCGCATGTAACTGTTAATGAAAACCAATAAATATCAGCAATATATCGCAAACAAGAGCCGAGGACAAAGTCGGAAGCCGCAATTATTGTTCCGTACGGAAGTAGTGAGGAACGCCGGAAATCGAATAGAACGTGCGGAATCTTTGAAGGGGATACTGTTATATATAGGGCTTATACAAGGTGTTTCAATATCAATAATAATAAAATTATTGATTCAGGAACACCCACTATAACACACAAATTAAATTCAGATGTATGCGGAATCTTTGAAGGGGATACATTTATGTATAGGGTTTATACAGGGTGTTTCAATAAAAAAAAATCTTTATTAAGATGAACACGTACAGGTACGTACACGTGCATCTGTGTGAGGAAAATTAATTTTTAAATTTCACGAAGCCCTCGTGACGTGTTGTGTAAAACTAGACGAACATTTTTGTATTCGCTTTTGAAATTTGTATTTGCTTTTCAGCGTCACTCGAGTCTTCGACCCCACTCCATCTGCCCTTTATTCTCTAATCTGTGGGTAAAATATCTAAAGCATTTTATAATTGAAATATTAAAATAACAATAACTTTACAAATTACTAATATACGATACCTTTTACAAATTTTTAGAACCCAAACGAAACTATGAAAAAACATAACACTGAACCCGCATATAAAACGTTCTTTCAAAAGTCGATACTATTTATCAGAACTGTCCGAGGCCAGAGGTCTAATAAATTAGAGGTCATTTGTAAGCGGAGTGCCTCAGGGACGTCTTAGATGAATCGGATATTTGCATTTTCCGATTTTGTGACGGTACTTTTGAATTTGTGTTTGTATGTACGTCATCCTCTGAGAAGTCTGAAATAGGTTATAAATTGTTCTTGCTTGCACTGCTTGCTTGTACTGTCTTTTAAGTACGTAATGTATCCTTTAATGCCTGTATTCTCATACCATTCCTCTGACATCCAGTTCTACTGCTCTATCAATTTCACATCATAATTCCTCTCTTTAACCCCTCCCCTTTCAAGTATTGAATTAAAGTCTTGTCTTTTTTTATAGAACAGGGGGCAAGCGAGCAAACGGTCCACCTGATGATAAGTGGTTACCGCCGCCCATAAGCACCCACAATACCAGGGGTCTCGTGGGTGTGTTGCCGGCCTTTTAAAGAGATATGCTCATTTCTTTACACTATTTCCACTATTTATTAGTTATAGTAAACTTTATTGAATTACAACTGGTTTTGAAAATTCATCATCAGGTAATCCTCCTTTCATCAAACCAGCAAGGCATCTGCGACACTTTGATATTGTAGGTGTTCATTGGCTGCGGTCAGTCACTTAACATCAGATGAACCGCATGCTCCACTTGCCTGCTGTACCTTAAAAAAACTAATTGTTTTTTATACTTTTATTTATTTCAGAATTAAGCAAATTTTGGTTTTATAGATAAAAAATTAAAAAATAGAATTTTATGAACTTACTGCTTATTAAATAAAATACTTTTTAAAGGATTTTAAACGCGGTTTAATATGGAAAGTGGTAGCCTTAAAACAAACACAAGAAAATACTAACTTACTGCTTTTTGTCACAGACGTTTTAATGTTGATTATTTTAATCAATATTAATGTCTACATACAGTTCAATATTCCATACAAAAAAAAATCATACTCATATATTATAAGGAAAATGCCTAATTAGACATCATTCCATTGGGATGTTCTGGAGAAGGAAAAATTATGCGTCCTTTTCCAGATCATGGACATAACACAATTATCTTTTTGTGAATTAAAAGACGTATATTATATGCCCACGTAATATATTATACTTCCTACTATTCGTCATAATATGAAAATGTACGTTTATATTTGTTTCTTCGTGTGTTCTTCTCGGTAGAAAAGCCTTGCGAATCGGTGGTAAATAATGTTCTGAAAGCGCCTCGAAGGAGGCCGATTTAGAAAATAAACGCTTTGATATTTACTTTAACATTGTTCTTCAAATGCACAAATACGAAAATAATTATAGGGTAAAAATTGGTGCGCAAATTTTTATTTCATGCGGTTAAAAATCTTGGAAATTAAATGCAGCCTATGTGTTTTGGATCCTTAACTATATGTATTCCAAGTTTCATCACAATCGGTTTAGTGAAAGAGTAACAAACATCTATCCTTAGAAACTTTCGCATTTATAATATTAAGGATAGTATTGTCAAGTAAATATAATCTTATTACCCAAAGTTAGAATAGTCCTTTTAGTACAAACTGCTTTCAACTACTTTATCATTTATTTCCATTAGTTTTACAAAATCCTCCAAGGGAATTAAGTTTCAACAAATAAATACCCTCAATAATATACCACTTCCAAGCTCTTTAAAATAAGTACAAAATCCGAGGTAAAACTGCGAAAAAAAGATATAGAAAGCTTGTTAGATTCTTTATGCCCCTCGATAACGCCGAAATCCCTAAGTGTCTAGGGACCCTGCATACCTAAAGTGATATTTAGTTGATTGGATGGATGCTGAATATGCCCTCCGAGGAGATACAGTCACTGGAAATGACAAGCCAAGTTCCTGTTAATATTATCCAGTTCTTGTTAATATTATTATTCTTTTTTCTGAACTCACTCTCTCTCAATACAGAAATGTTTTTCACTGCTACAAATAATTTAAAGGAACTTATATTTCAACTAGCTTCGCCCCAGGGCTTCGCTACCGTGGGAATATCGGGATGATATATAGCCTATAACCTTCCCCGATGAATGGGCTATCTAACACTAAAAAAAAATTTCGAATCGAACCACTAGTTCCTGAGATTAACGCGTTCAAACAAACAAAATCTTCAGCCTAATAATATTAGTATTGGTTTACAATTTTGAAGCAGCTAGAGCCTTATCGCATTTTATTCATTAACTAGCTTTCCGCCCGCGGCTTCGCACGCGTGGACTACTAATTTATGTATTTTGTAGAGGCGCACAACAAAATCTTTAAAAAATAACCGTAGCAGGACTGCTGATATATGTGCATGTTTATAGTTCGTTTTATAATTTTCTATAGAAATAGGTTTGACCAAAATCTCATAGTGCCCGCGCCTCTTCAAAACGCAGAAAATTGTAGCCCACGCAAGCGAAGCCGCGGGTGGAGAGTTAGTTATTTTGAGATTTTTGAGAATTTATTGAGTGTTTTTAACGTCTTAATCTATAGGTTAACAGTATAAAAAGACATGTCTGTAACTCAATTAAAATCTCACATTGTCACGTGGTATGACATTTTCACGACTTTAGAAGCGTATATCTCAAAAAATATTTATTTTAGCAAAAAACGCATTTAGAAACCTCCATATCATGTTTAAAGACCTTTCCAATGAAACCTCACTCAATGATATATTCGCGAATTTATTTTATTACCCTCCGTTTACATGTATGGAGAGCCACCCCTAAAATTATTTTTTTTCAAATAAAATGTAGCCTATAAGTTTAACCTAATATTGGTCTATCAGCATGTGAAATTTTATAAAAATCTGCCCAGTGGTTATTACGTGATTGACGAACATACAAACAGATAAACAGATAAACAGACAAACAGACAAACAGAAAAAAAAATTTTAACCATGGTTTTGGTATCTATGTATGTTGTTGATAATGTATGTTCTATAAACATACATATTGCATACCAATTACTCTTTTTGAAAAATATTCAATGTACAGAAATGGTTCGGTTACTGTTTTAAATTCAAATTTTCAAATTCAAATTCAAAATCTTTATTTGCTCGAATACATGGTATGAAAGGTGTTACAAAAAATTGTTCAACATGTTTCGCTGTAACAGTCACAGCATGCAAAATAAATTTGTCCTAAATTACGTCACGTATTATATAATCCAATTGTCAAAAATACATTTACACCATAATAATCATACAAAATTATAATATTTATATTACAAAATTACATTTTATATTCCAAAAATTCTTTAACACTGTAAAAACATTTAATTAGGAGCCATTCTCTTAGTTTTAATACAAATAATTTCCATCGTAGATTTTTTATATCATTTGGTATTTTATTGTATATTTTTACACACATGCACAAACAATTTTTATTATATTTTACCAAACGAGGATTTTCTTTGAATATTAACTTATACGGCTCTCTTCGAGTACGATCATTTAAATTACACGCTTTTTTAAACAAGTATTGGTGTTTAAATACAAAAACCGACACTTCATAAATGTAAAGAGATGGTAATGTTAGTAACGACAATTTTTTGATTTTATTATATGTAATAGATTTAAGATACACAAAATATTGTGGAGTTTAAGTAGCACTAGCTTTTCTGCACGGCTTCGATTCCGTAGCATAATGTTATATAGCATATGTTACTCGTGGATAATGTAGCTTTCAAATTGTGAAAGAATTTTTAAAATCGGACCAGTAATTTTTGAGCCACCTGATGTTATGTGACTACATAAACTGCACACTGTATCATCATATGCATCGTAAACTGCACACTGTACTGACCGCAGCCCATGAAAATCTACGATGAAGTGTCGCATATGTCTTACAGGCTTGAAGGAAGGGGGGGACAAAAGAAAAGAATGATGATAGGAAGTTGGAAAAAGAGTTAGAATAGGATAGGAGAGGAATGGCATGGGAATACAGACCTCCCAGCACCCGCTCACCGTACGAAACATAGTGCAATACAAGCAGTATTACACTATGTTTCGTACACGCCGGTCTTCTGCTGGGGGGTGGTGATTACACCGGTGCGAGCTTGGTCCTATCGTGCAATGCTCGCTCCCACTCTTAATGTAAGCATTACATACCCATCTAGATTCACTAACCCCGTGCCCCCATCCTCTCGGGTTATCACCCGCGTTACACTGTTCTAACCATGTTCGATATTGATTATTACCATTTCGTTATTTATTTTTAGTTTGGGACTTATCGAATCGTGCGAATGGTGTCAATGATTTTATATCGGCGTAAATGTTTTTATTATTTATTCATTGTGAAGGCTTCTTTAGGCTTATGGGGGAGGAATTTATAGCTTTGCAATATCGATAGACAGATATGTATGTAGAATATGTAGACATATGACGACGATGTATGTAATAATAATAGCTCCCCAGACCGATTTCGGCCATGGTGGCCAATCTCAACAGAGACTAGCCAGCTGCGCAGAAGATATTATAGTGCACAACTGTACGC
The DNA here is from genome assembly GCA_001586405.1 of Phoebis sennae. Taxonomy (NCBI): domain Eukaryota; kingdom Metazoa; phylum Arthropoda; class Insecta; order Lepidoptera; family Pieridae; genus Phoebis; species Phoebis sennae. Next base: position 522,094 of record LQNK01000057.1, on the reverse strand, counting down.
GCGAATACAGGTGCACTCTCTATTCCTTTTACTCTCATAAACCGATGGGACGGCGGACCGACGGCTTTATGTGCCCTCCGACGCACGGGGATGCTCCAGCACCGCCAACTTCCAGACTCAGGGCTGTTACTAAGATTTCTGTGTCAGAAAAATCCCAATAACATTTTTTTCTTGGCCCCATCCGGGATTCGAACCCGAGACCCCTCGATCTCTAGTCAAAGATGCAATCACTAGACCAACGAGGCAGTCATGTATGTAGATATATGACGACCCGATTGGCACAGTTTATGTGGCAATCGTCTATGGCGAGGAAGATTCGATCCCCTCGAATAAAAAATTATGATGTGATGAACATAGTAATTTTCTACTATCTAGGTGTTTATCTATCTGTTGTATGTAAGTATTTACAAAAAAAAAGTATCTATAAGAATGCATTTAACCGCTTGCTCCATTTGCCTGCTGTATCATAAAAAATGGCCTAATCATTTTGTGCAAAATGGGACTGTCAAAAATAAGGACACCTGTAGAAAAATCAAGTCAATGACATAGCCAACGGATTAGGTGCAAATGTGTCTATTGGCCAAAAAAGGCCCTCAAATACAGACTAATTAATGACGGAGACGTAGAAAGGTCCATAAGATCGGTACGAGCTGATAGATGCAGGAAATGTGCTGTGACTAAGGCGGCTATTATTGTAAAATTTAAGAAGCCATATCTCTCGCTTTGTAAAGTGTGTTGTGAGCACAAACACAACAAAGATATTACAGGCCCTCACGGCGACATTACGCACTTTACTAATGCACCCTCAAGTCTCAGGTAACCTGCTTCGGTTGTATATAGGACAAGTCGGATTTTATCGTTGTTTTTTATGAGGTTATTTCAAACGAATGACATAAGAAAAAAAGTAGTCAAGAAGTTAAAAAAAGTAATATCCCAAAAATATATTTTACGATACCGATTGCTTATGATTGAATCGGCAATTTTTTATCGCGAACGATGCAGTAAAGTTCTGAATAATAGACAGGCATCTTAAGACTATATGAATTATACATAATAATTATCATACGGCAATATTGCTAGAGCTAGGTGTTTGAGGCAAGCAGAAAACTTGTATGATGCCTCTCCTATCATACGGTGACATGGAACTGCAGACCTAGTTGGTGAAAATTGGCACCAGTATCGTCCGACGAATACAAATAACTACACCGCAATAAAAGAAAAAATAAGTGTCCGATTATACGTAACAAATTGAATAATTAACCGAACCCGGATTTCTGTACGTAGAAAATAGTTTAACATCTAATTCCTCTATATTTAAACACGTTTAAGTTCTTATTACTAAGCACTATAAGGACTTCATCGTCAGGCACTTCGTCAATACTATCAACAAACAATACTAAAGTCCGAGATTTTTTTTTTATTTCAAGATATCGAAGTATTCTGAGACCATTTACCATTTGCCTCTTCATATAAGTATTTTTTATGCATAGTACTATCATGTGTATGATTTTATTTTTAACATTTTTTATGTGCAACTTAACCCTATCTAACCTTAAAGAAAAACAAAATATTAATCTTTTATCCGATAGAACTAATGAATTCAACCGTCAACCCTAAGAAATTCCGAGGAATACCAAGTAAAGCGTAACAAATTGTTGACCCACATTACTGATTCGGATTCCATTTAACAATTCTGTAGCTAATCCTTTAAAACGATAAACTATTCGTTATTAAACATCAGTAAGGTTGTCAATTCTATTTTCGCATTTATATATAATTTTATTGGATGGAATATTGAAAATTGGCCTGTATTCCCGTTCCATTTATCTCTCATCCTTTTCTATTCTCTCCCTATTTCCCATTATCAATCCTCTCCTTCTCCCCTACTCTTCCTTCCTTCAACTAAATTTTCATGGGCTACGATGAGTGCATCACAACCACCAGGTGAATCACAAGTTGAATCCCAAAAATTTAGTTTAATATAATCGTAACAATTTTTGAGATAAAAAAAACCTCACCTTAGATTATTGAAAGGCCTCTTTTATTATTTTATTAAGTTTTGTCGCTTAGCGACCGCGTGGATCCGTAAAGATATAATTACAACAGTCAATCACTGGCTTAAACAATATCGCCTAACCTTACCAAGACTCACGCTCCTGAAACGAAGGTCTCTTAAAGGAAAGTGTCTGTAAATACTTTATACTTTGTATTGTTGCTTCTTGATAGAATTGTATATTATTTCTATTAAGAGAAAACACATCTTTACTTTTCCAATTCCACTATATTATGAATAATGTTGTAATTTAAAATTCATAATAATATAGTTGAATTGCAAAAAGTAAAAATGTGTTTTTCTCTAAAAAGAAAGTTTTTGAGTTCAGTTACAATTCTTTCTATACGATGAGAAAATCTATATAAAGGTATACAGCTCACTTATGAACAGCGTATATACGAAACTCGCAACTGCTTTAAAAATCCAATTTATCGACTTTGAAAACCCCATTCACTTGCATTGGAAGCGCTGAAACCTCTTTAGGATCTATTAAGACTATTTTTTTACCTTTTTCAAATAACAAATAGCTGTAGTAACAAGAATGTCGAAAAATCTACCGGGAAGTTTCGAAGATTAGTTTTTTATGTTATAGCAGGCAAGCGGGGTATGCGGTTCACCTGGTGTTAAGTGACTGACCGCAGCCCATGAACATCTGCAACATGTAGTGTCGCAGAAGCCTTGCCGGCTTAAAGGAAGAGAAAGGGAAAAGAGAGGATTAATGATAAGAGGTCGGGAGAGGACTAGAAGAGGACAGGAGAGGATTGAGATGGGAATAAAGCCCTCCGGGCACCCGCTCACGTTCTTCTGCTGAGGGGTGGTAATTAGGCCAGTGCGCGCTTGGTCCAATCGTGCAATGCTCGGCCCAATCTTTTATAGCTGAAGATGTTATGCAGCAGAATTACCCTATGTCGCCTCTTACGATACCCATGATTAAAAATGGGGTGGCGACACACATTTTCTAACCATATATAAAAAGAGTGATTAGCGTTATCAAACAATTTTCTGATTTATAATATGACAAGCTGTTCCACGCGGTTTCGCTCCCGTAGCATAATGTTACCCCATGTATATTAAGGATGTTGTAGTATTCAAATTTCAAAACAATTTTTCAAATCGATCCAGACAAAAATTCGAGTCAAACAAAAAATCAAATATTTCCTCCATAATATTACTGTAGACTAGTATATATAATCTAAGAGATTCAACTTCAAAGTCTCAATCGGCAATACAAGTCTTTAAAAATCCAATTTGTAACATCGCAAGCCCTATTCCGTCTTTCCAAAGTGTAGTGTTCAACTAATTGATTCAAATCTCAAAGACATCAAAGACGAGCATTGTGGACGCCTTTGTTAGAATATAATTACTAGCTGTTTCGGCCAGAACGTGGATGTGACTGATTGCCCCGATGATTGATTGATATTGTAAATAAATCATGGTATAAAATTTTATAAGGTGGCTCGCTCCGAGCTAGACCTTTTAGATTAATCAAGACCTATCATTTGGTACTACTACTAGATTTATGAAACCTTTAAAACGAGAATTATTGATGGCTCGGTCTGAGCTAGACCGTTGTAGTATATAAATCAAGACTTTTAATTGGATACTACGCTCGGCTTATCTTCGAACTCGATATTTTCTTTTGTCTCAACTATTGTACTATGAAATTTAATCAAGATCGAATAAACAATACTTACATACAAACATGACGGGCCATCTCGACTCTGAAATATTGCTTCGCTTGGTCAAATAGTGTGAGGTACATATTATTTCATTATAGTCCAAATTCCTAAAAAAACTGTTTTTACAAAAATCTTCTAAGAATGTCTTTATTATATTTTATTACACTTTCCGTCTAAATGTTAATGTGTTTTCTAATATCGAAACTGAAAAAAACTGGAGCTAAAATACATACACAATAAATGTATCTACAAATATCTTATTAGGATTTTTCCTTGCCCCTGTTTTAAAATGCATATATGAGTTAGCACAATGTTTTTAATATTGTTACAGTTACAAGGAAAGAAAGAAGAAATAATTTTGATCAAATCACAGGAACTCGAAAAACAGATATACGCGGGTGAAACCACACACAGCTAGTTATATTTAAATTTCTTATTAACGAAATTAAAGCACCATCAATGCAACCACAAATAAGGCCGATATTCAACTTTACGACCTCACCACAGATTTTCATTACAATAGCAAATAATTATTTTAATATGTCTGTTTATTTATCGCAATTTCCGAAATGAAAACTTAAACGGCTCGGTTATCGATATAATGACATCGCTGCAGTTTATTAAAACACTTTTATTGTTGTTTTAATCGGTAATTAACTTGTTTAACATAACTACATTTTGATTTTATTTACCGTATAATAGTGGTCTAGTTTCTGCCTATGGCGTCACCTGTTTGGTTTTACGTGTTCTCCGAGGTAGAACACCCCAACGCCACTTCTTACTTAGGGCTGCTTTTGTGACTTTTTGTTAGAAAAATCACAAAAACATTTTTTAGCTCCACCCGAGCAACGAATCCGAGACCTCTCGATCTGTAGTCAAAGATGCAACCACTAGACCAACGAGGTAATCAAGCACATTTATGGTGTTAATAAAACTCAATATTTTCATAATAAAACACTGAACTAACATAGGAATAAAAAAATGCAGTAAAATCTCAAAAGCCGGAATCTCGTCGATATTCGTAACTCGAGCTCTGCGAGCGTGACGTCACCGAATATTTATGACGTCATATTTACTACATGGATGTGTTTTAGGGCTTTAGAAGGATGATGCGCTTATTCAAATTGAGAATGTTAAGGCTGTATCGTTTATCATGAGATGCTATGTCGATTACTGAATGAGAAATAAATAGATTATCATTCAAATTCTTAATTGATACTCAACTTTGAGGGATGTTTTAATATCACTGTGATCCGTTCCTTCATAAAGAGAACTTTAAAATATACTATCGTTCCAGTATTTGGACATGATTAACTTACGCTATATTTTATGAAACGTCTATATTATCTCTTAATAAAATTTACCCGGGTAACGACGAAGGACGTTCCTCCTAACCGAATTTCGGCCACGGCGCCCAATCTCTACAGAGATCAACTAACTGCGCGGAAGATATTATAGTGCACAAGTGACTGCCCGAACACAGGTGCACTCTCTATTCCTTTACTCTCATAACCGGATGGGACGGCAGACTGACACGACCGGAGAGAGATGAGGCGCAGGACCGACGGCTTTACGTGCTCTCCGAGGCGCGGGGTGCTCCAGCACCGCCAACTTCCAGACTCAGGGCTATTACTGAGACTTCTTTGTCCGAAAAATCCCAATAATATTTAGGCGACGGGTAAGAACACGTGTGTCGCCACCCCATTTCTACCCGTGGGTGTCGTAAAAAGCGGCAGGGGGTAATTCTACTGCATAACATCTGCAGCAATAAAAGAGTGGGAGCCGAGCATTGCACGATTGGGCCAAGCTCGCACCGGTGTAAGTACCACACAGCAGAAGATCGGCGTCGAGTATTGCACTGTGAACAGCATTTCATACGCTGAGTGAGGGCATGGAGGTATGTAATTCAATTCCTCTCCCAATTTCCCATCATTAATGTTCTCCTTATCCCTTCAGTTTTTGCCTCTATTCAACAAACAAAGCTTTCTTTATAATATAAGTGTAGAAAAATCATGAATGAATCCTGAATTTCGTCATTTAGTAAATGTAGTCTGTCAAATCTAAACAACAAAACGTCACAAGCCAGTAATTAAAAAGGTTTGCACAACTTTGTCACACAATGATGAAACCGCACGACTGCAGCCGTCAAATTTAATTTCTGTCAGTATCACTAAATCTATGGTTTTAGTTTTTTGTATGTTTTTAGACAACTTTGCTTTTTAATTTATATAAGGAAAAAGTTTAGCTGTTGTATCAACGCACAGGCATACTCTTATCACTAGAAACTAAATTCGCTCAAGCATTCCTTTTATTTATTTATTTATTTTATGATGTAGATATGCATTAAGGAAGGATTTTACATGACTCAACGCTTACGCTTGCGTTTAATTCGATAAAATGTACCCAATCACCTAATCCAGATGATAACTTATCTGTGTAAGAAAATTCATCAAAATCCGTCCAGTAGTTACCGCGTCATTGAGACACTAACATCCAAACATTCACATTCATAAAAGTAGTAGAATTGTACTTGATAGATTGTATTCTTGGTGGAAATGCACTTTGAGTATTGAATAAAAAACTTTTTACCACTATTTCCACTATTTAGTAGAAATGTCTTAAAATAACTCCATAGTTACCTTAAGTTTCAACTAACCTTCAGATTAACTTACGTACAATGTTTATTTTAAAACTTTATCGAGACTAGACATCCATCTCTATTACACTAGTATAAACAGAGCAAGACAGGTAGACGTAGCATGTGTTATTGAAGTGTTTGTTAGTTTGAGAAGGGTCTCTTTCAGCTGATTGATCGCTTAATATTAATGTTATTTAAACTCGTAACACGGCTTGGAAAATTATCCAGCCTAAATACGTTTATAAATAGAGACTTTGTGTTCTGCGAATGATTAAGTGGTAATTGATATAGATTCAACATCGATTTCTGAATTTACAAGTTGCTTTAAGTTATTCAAAGATATGAGCTATGTACTACAGTAAGAAATTCTAATATTATAAATGCGATAGTTTGTGAGAATGATTTAGACTCCTTTTTATCAGAACACGGGTGAAACAGAATATGACTGATCACAACCCTTAAGAATGCCATTACGTCAGGTCAATTCAAATTCAAATTCAAATAGCTTTATTTGCTGAATGTAGTTAAATAAGATGTAAGTAAATTGGTATGTATATCTTATAAGAATGTGTACATTCTGCCTGTAATCTAGGCATGCAAATTGTATTAATTATATAAATATTTAAATTACAAAATTCTTTAAATGTCTACAGAATACGAAACAAATTATATAAAAAAAAAATCTATCATAGGTCACACATGAACACACATCGTTCATATATTCGTCCACTAGCTTTTGCCCGCGGCTTCGCTCGCGTAGACTACAAAATGAACATAGTTGTTATAAAAAATATGACATTAATTATATATAATTTAATTTAACGCTCATTAATACAATTTTAAAATTCATCCTTAACCTATAA
>LQNK01000057.1:487353-512600 GCA_001586405.1 Phoebis sennae | reverse complement strand
CAACATGACACATGACAGAAAAAGCGACTTTGTTTTATACTATGTAGTGATATCGATTATTTATTATAAACTAGACCGGTTTCGAACACCATCTTCAGTAAAATTACTATAATTGCGATAGTTTGTGAGGATGATTTAGGCTTCTTTTAAACAGAAGTTACGCGGGTGAACTGATCACAACCCTTAAGATTGCCACTACGTCAAGTCAATCTTTTGTAAAATGTAACTAAACTATGCCTATTTAATTATTTTGCAATACCTAACTCTTACTATTTATTTTGAGTCTAAATCAGGGGTTTTCAATCTTTTTCAATCCGAGAATAAAATTACAGGGACAGAAAATCGGGACGCATCAATCGGAGAGAGGGAAAGCAATGAAGCCAAAGACGCCCAGTTTGGGAACCACTGGTCTAAATTATTTAATTTTGTCTTTTTAAGTCGCCTAGAAAACTCAACATATAGCAAAATGCACATGTTTTAAAAACTTCCGAAATTTTACCAATTCAAAACGTATTATTAAAATTATATTTAAGTACTTATATTATTTTCTTTTAGTGTCTGCATTAAAGCATTTTCATTAAAATTCATAAATTTCCAACTACCGTCGATATTTCATGTATATTCGTTAGTTTTATATCTAAAATTCCACCTGCGTAAGTAATGGCTATTCCGGGCAGGTATAAATGGAGCGCGAAATAAAGTTTGCGGAAGTACGTTTAATTTTATCCCGTATCATTAGATAAAACACCTGAAGCCAGCCGGTACAGGATAAAGAATATAGAAAGTTTTGGAAATATACGGGGAGGGAATTGGTAAACAACGCCGTGGTTATCTGTTAACTTTATAATAAGTATGAACCTTAATTAATCATTATCATTATTAATGCGCATGCGTGTACCAGTATTACTATTCCATCACTTCCCGCGAATGTAATAAGGGACTACTAAGGAACCTAAATAAGGTATCGGACTGAAGCGTTAACCTGAATATTGACCATGAACGCTGCGATTACCAATCCGTATGCCAAGCGTAATGATTAAGACAAAACCCCCCCAAAACTACTCCTTGGGGGAGACCTTTTTATAACAGTGGGCGCCAACTGCTCAATGTATCAATTATTTTAAAGTATTTGAAAGAATCATGAGTATGAAGGAAGCCCTCCTTCATGAAGTTACGGTTACGTTTATATTATTAACGATGTGTAATTTAATTCATATTCTTGTATCTTATGTAGTTTTTTACAAAAATGCGATAAATTAACTATAAAGGAAATTTAAAAAAGACTCATGCGATAAGTTCCAAACCAAAAGGCCGCGCTTGCAGTCTAGTCAATAATTTAGCACGAAGCAGTGACAGCGTTGTAACTGCATTTAAAAAAGCTCACGCTACATTCGCACACGCATACTTTGTGAGGCAAGTATCCAATCAAGAAATAATAAAATGTAATTAAAATTACTTCACAAAATTTTCCAATGACTTCACAAAATTAATAATATTTTTTAAATAGGAAACCTTCCTATTTAAAAAATGTTCTGACTGTCCAGAATTCAAATTTTTAGCTGAAAAATGAAAATGAAATGAAATATAATTTATATTCTCCCACACATTAATCACATTTAGGTACATAGTAAATACAAAATGCATCTTTAATGCAAGAAAACTTAAAAGTATTTTTATAACGCCACGTTTTCTCACAAAATAATCACCCGTACATTCCGCACTAACTTAACTTGCTGGGTGAGTCCACTCAGACTAATTAAGTTGTTCTTAAGAGCACAACTTGAAACTAATTGTTACAAATAGAGCTCTAAAGAATGCTTTTATTGTTGCTATACTTTGGTTCCGCTTTACATAATATATTGCTTAAGGTTAATACCGTAAGATTTTGCAGGTTTCACTGCATCGTTAGAAGCCAAAGAAATATGCTTAACATTTTTCTGGAATATGGCTTTATATAGCTCCCGTAGTTTATGACATAGCCTATAATATAAGGTGTGTTACTCAGTGAAGATGCAACTTTTTAATGGTGAAAGAACCTTAGCACTCAGTCCTTTTAATGGAGAAAGAACCTTAGCACTAATTCTTCATTATAATTAAATGTATATTTGTTTAACAGCTAAACAGCTTAAGCTAAATAGTTAAACAGCTAATTTTAAAAGGTGAGAGATTTGATTTTTTGTTTGTTTATTTGAATTAAATAGGTTCCGAAACTACTGGACCGATTTAAAACTTATTTTACCCTTCATTATTTTACAATCCTACATTATTCCTCTCTATAAAAAATATTCTACGCGAACGAAGAAGAACGAACGGAGCTAACCTTTAGTAAAATATCACATTTTTTTCTAAGGTAGGACATAAACAAATCTCACAATATATTTGTAATAATAACACGATCTTCATAAATAATTTGAATGCAAAAATAAACGAGAATAGCAGTTGTATTAATAGCACTGTTTGTTTCAGTAAACAACGCCAGTATCGCATCTTCCTAGACTTAATTAATTAACGTCGCTTACAATTATTCAATTATTATAAAAATAGTATCTAAAAAGAGTTGCTCCGGTTTCAATGTTTATTAATTAACTGTTCTGGTTTCACCTACTTTGTTTTGATTGAATTATACTTTATGAACGCCCTATGAATTGATTCCAAATTTAAACTCAATAATAAACCTATTTTAGGCTAGTATAACCTATTTTTCCCTTAACGCCTGTTATGTTATAATTCAATGTTTTTTTCAGGAAATTGTGAGGAAAAAAATATCAGGATTCAGGATTACTTTTCAAAGAAAACTGAAATTGGCGCGAGACCGTCTAGGAGTGTTTCGTGTAAAATTATATTTTTTGAGTTCAGACAAGAACATATATATAAGAGTTGGAAGAAAATTGATAACAGAAGAGGCTGAATGGACTTTAGATTCCCTTGCCTTTCCCGTACGGGATAAATTAACCGAAAAAAATCAATGTTTTTCTTATGTTTTAATGGCATTTCAAATTAAACTCGATAACAACGAGGCTTGTATAACCTATTTTCCCTTAACACCTGTTCTATTATAATTCAATGTTTATCTTGTGTTTTTTATACCGAAACCATGTAGTTCACTTGATGTTAAACGACTACCACATCTAATGAACCAATAGTAGTGCTGTAGTTACTTTGCAAGCTATGCATAATATGAGAACAGATATGTGATAGTGATAAGTGAAGGGAAATATGGAGGGGGCTGGAATTAAGGGGTCAATACTTACTAGGCTTACGGTATATACTGCTTTATAGTGGGAGGATAGTATCCGCAGCCCAGTGCGAGCATGGCCCAATTCGTGCGGTAGCAATACTCTAAATTTTTAATTGCAGATAATCATCAGTGGTGATGGTCTCTCTCTTTGATAACTCTATTAAGAAAACATGTAAATGATTTTAAAGTATTTGGAAAAAGAGAATAATATCCTTTCTCGAAAACTTTAGTTTCATTTTTACAAAATCTTGTTCCCAAAGAAATCAATCTTGCATATCAAAACGCACTTCAACTATCAAGGAACTTTATACCTGAAATTGTTCAAGCAGGCTTGAGAGATTGCACAAGCATGCGATCACTACTTCAATAGTATTATGTAAAGATCGTAAATAGATATCAAAGGAGATTTTATTCAATATTGATTTGATGTAACAAATATGGAGTAGGTTTAGTCCGCGGTTTCACCCACGCACCAGCATTAGTTTGGTTAAACAATTTCCTCATGACAGCTTAGATTGTTTCATTGTTTCAAACGCTAATTTTGTGCTATTTTCCGCTTTATAATAAGGTCGTACTTATGAAATTTGTAAATTAAAAACAACTAGCTGATTCGCGTGGCTTCGCTCCCTTAACATAATCTACCCGTGTGGCGAGGGGTTAGAATACATGTGTCGCCGCTTCTGATGGGGGGTGGTAATTACACCGGTGCGAGCTTGACCCAATCGCGCAATGCTTGGCCCCCACTCTTTTATTGCTGATGATGTTAAGCAGCAGAATTACCCTCTATCGCCTCTTACGATACCCACGGGTCGAAATGTCATGGTGACACACGTATTCTAAACCGTCGCCATACGGGAACTCGGGAAGTGTTTTTTTTACAAATAAATTAATTATTAATTGTATTTTCATTAAAAGGCAGGACTCGAATGCGGTCTTTAGGCGTACACTTCCAATATTTATATCTTTTATCTGATGACCTCATCACCAAACTCTCCCCTAAAAACCACGAATATTTTATGATCAAAATTACCCAAATACATTAAAATGGTGCAGCTGCTTTCGAATTTTCGCAAAACAAATGAACAGCAATCGATTTTATATTTAAATATTATTTGCCTTCATTTAAATAAAATACACAGATAATAAAGGTGTTTCAAACAAGACCGTTGTTCAAAATGTTCTAAGTCTTCCCTTTTGTTCCGAGTTTGTAAAAATAAATGTTTACGCAAACAAGGGATTACGGAAGGTGTTCTTTATAATATGAAACTTCCTAGAAATTGATTTATAAATGAGCGCTCCACCTATTTCCAAAGCAACGGTGTTTCGAGAACATTCTTGTAATTTATTCCATTGTTTTGTATTGAATACTAGCTGACCCGGGAACTTCATACCGCCATTTTTGAACGTGACGTATTTGACAGACACGAAGTATTTGTATGGAAAAATATAATAGTGATTTTTGACTATTCTATTCACAATTTCTTCATATTTTCTGACTGTTTAAACATTTCCTGAACTGCCACGTAAATTCTACAAAACGGATCAGCCGTTCTCGAGTTTTAGTGAGACTAACGAACGGAAGTTAATTTTTATTTAGATAGAAGATAGATTACACCTATTGTTATAATACTTCAATTTACTAATGAAATGCTTGGGCTATTTAATAAGGATTGTATTAAGGGTGGAATGTATAGAAAATCTATGGTAGATAATATATTCAATTATTATGTGCTTCGTTCCATTAGTACGCTCATTATACGCTCTTTATTTGTATCTTTATTACTACAGAAATCGTGAAAGAGTGATACAAGGAGTGGTGGCCGAGTAGTATTGCAGTGTGTTTTGTGTGGTGTAGTCCTGAGGCCTGTATTTCTACCCCATTCCTTTACCATCCTGTTCTACTCTTTTTTTAACAACCCATAATTAATCCTCTTCTTATTCCCTTCTCTTCCTTCAAGCTTCCTTCCTTGATTATGATTCATGGGCTGCGATCACTTAACATCAGGTGATCCGCATGCTAAGCTTGCCTGCTATAGTATTTAAAAAAAGAAATAATAAATGCGACTGGAGGTATTTTCACAGCAATCATTTAACATCAATTTTCAATTAAAAATAATCGTAAAATTCCTCTTATAAACAAATATGTATTTTCCCCTCTTTAATGCGTAGTAACACATACATAAAACACCTCAACACCCAAAAGTACCATAAACTAAGCCGTCACCAACATAATGAGGATATTCCCTCAAACGTTCAGTATCCCATGACCTAGTTTTCAATCGGAGCGGAAGGTGCCAGGGTGTCTATCGATATTGGTTATGAACGCTTTCTATGATAAGATTTGGCGTTTCTAAAAATTTAATTTATCGATTAGTTATGACTACCATTTAGTCGTTCGTGTAGAATTAAAAATCCAGCCTATTTGTTATTCTGATAGAATATGAACAATATTACTGTAGTGTTTAATTCAAATCCATTCAGTTGTTTTTGTATGAAATCGTAACAAATATACATATACATTGTCACGAACTTCTGCGTTTATAATAATAGTTCATTAGTAGAACTGGATAATAAAAGAGGCTGAATAATTAAATAAATAAAAATATCTGTCAAAAGTATACGCAAATAAAATTAATAACAATTTTACCCGTGTGGCGACGGGTTAGTATACCCATTTCTACCCGTGGGTATCGTACGAGGCGACAGAGAGTAATTTTGCTGAATACCTTCTCAGCAACAAAAGAGTGGGCCAAACTCGAAAGACCGGCGTGAAGCAGTATTGCACTGGGTTTTGTTAGATGAGTGGGTGCCCGCAGACCGTGTATCCTCATCCCATTCCTCTCCTATCCCATTCTACTCCTCACCCTAATATCATTAGTCTTCTCCGTCTCCCCTCCCCTTCCTTGAAGCTGGCAAGGCATCTGCGACACTGATGTAATGTTCATGGGCTGCTGTTTGACACTTAATATCAGGTGACCGCATGCCCCACTTGCCTGCAGTAACAAAAAAAAACCATTTATAACATTAGTCTATTATTATTTGCAAATCGCTGTTCACTTATGCATTGGAACACGTCAAGATGAATTTCTAATTGGGCAGTTATTTTTATTGCTCGCAGTCACAAATATTTATAGGAAATATGACCCCAATATAGGATGTCGTAAAATCATGTAAATTTGAAGTCAGTAAAACGTGATACGACTTATAATGAAATACAATATGGTATTTGTATGTATGGTAATGGGAAATTGTAATTTGACTATCTGATACAACCACGAGGTTTGTCAACTGTCAAGGATTACAATCGTGCAAGATATAAACTTCTAAAGATTTTTAAAATGTACTTTCTATTCAAAATATCAGAGGCCTATAAATACATATTCTTGGACATTTAACACAACGCTGTTGCCCCAAGCTAGGAAATAGAGGCATACAAAGACATACTTTTTTACAAGCACATACATACTACAGATATTTGATGCCCAGACGGTAGAAAATTACAATGTTATCACATATTGATTTTCTACCCGTGGGGATCGAACCCACACTCGCGGGCGCAATGGACACTGTCATCACTGCGCCGATTGGGTCGTCGGCTATGTATCCAGTATCTATCCCTTTCTTTTATATTCTTTCCTGTCATTACGGTCTTATAGTATCTTACCTTTTTTTAATCAGATTGCGAACTTCTGATGTATCTTACGTTGATGCCTGATCCTTACAAGTATGGTGAAGCAGTTCATTCTTTTCAGCATAAACAACATAAACTTACAAGCAGAAGAAACCAGGCTTGAGAATCAATGATAATCTTAGAAAAAATATAATTTCACGTTGATTGAAGTTGGAACTAAGCCAAACTAAACATTTCGCATCTATACAAAACATCAAACTGAAACTAATAAACATTTTTTTTCTACCACCAGCTACAGTTCCCTTTCAAGATACAAACTTCAGACACGTCGTAACCCCTATCCTGTCTACACGGAACACGGTCTTGGATATATCCACATCGATGTTATCAATCTGCCAATTACAACAATTTATTGCGGCTGATATGCCCCGGGGGAAGCGAAATTTCCTGATGTGGGGAAAGAGTGACGTTGTAGTTTGATAATTATGTAGTATCACAGATAATATAATACTATAGTATTAAACCATGAACAACAGAATTGTTACAACATGCAAAAGTGGTTTAGCGCACTTGAATGGAGACTAGATTTTTATACTTTATACCTTGTATTGTTGCTTCTTGATGAAATTGTACATAATTTCCATTTAGAGAAAAACAAATTTTACTTTTCAAATTCCGCTATATTATTATGAATTTTTCTCTAAATATTTAAGACTAGATTTTTACTTCACAAAATCATGAACACAATATGCACAATCCGTCGTACCTTCCCTTTCCTTCAACTTAACTATTCCCAAGTACTACCAGTGTTCATTTCTAAGCACATTTTTTTCTCAGAGCTATCTAAACCTCATTCCCATCTTCACGTCGAATATATCCATGGATTCACATCGATGTTATCAAGGAGTTGCCAATTACAACAATTTATTGCGGCTGATATGCCCCGGGGCAGCGAAATTTCCTGATGTGGGGAAAGAGTGACATAAGTTGTAATTTGATAATTATGTAGTATTAAACTGTTAAATGATTCTTACATCATGCAAGAGTGGTTTAGCGCAGTTGAATGGAGACAACATTTTTACTTTAGATATTCATGAACATATACACAATTCGTCTTTTCGAGAGTTCTCGTCTCGGAGGCCAAGATCCGCGTCAGGGTTTCAGCGCCCTAGAATAAGTAAGTAAGTATATGAAAACTTAAAAAAAACGGTTAGAAATTACAATTAGTTTGTCAGGGTTACATAGCTGACAGCACCTTTTCTACAACTTCACTAATCTGAAGTACTATCAATCTTTATTTCTGTCTAAGGATACATTTTTCTCACAGAGCTATCTAAACCTCATTTCCATCTTCGCGGCGAAATATATCCACGGATTCACATCGATGTTATCACGGAGCTGCCAATTACAACAATTTATTGCGGCTGATATGCCCCGGGGAAGCGAAATTTCCTGATGTGACGGCATGGGGAAAGAGTGACGTTGTAGTTTGATAATTATGTAGTATTAAACCATGAACAACAGGATTGTTACATCATGCAAAAGTGGTTTAGCGCACTTGAATGGAGACTAGATTTTTATACTTTATGCTTTGTATTGTTGCTTCTTGATGGAATTATTTATTTCTATTTAAAAAAAAAACATATTTTACTTTTTAAATTTCACTTTATTATTGTGAATAATGTGGTCTCTCTAAATTGAAAAGACTAAATTTTTACTTCACAAAATCATGAACACAATATACACAATTCGTCGTATTTCTTCCCTTATCTATAACTTAACTATTGCCAAGTACTACCAGTCTTCATTTCTGTCTAAGGATACATTTTTTTCTCACAGACCTATCTAAACCTCATTTCCATCTCCACGTCGAATACATCGATGGATTCACATGATGTTATCACGGAGTTGGCAATTACAACAATTTATTGGGGCTGATATGCCCCGGGGAAGCGAAATTTCCTGGTGATGTGACGGCATGGGGGAGTGACGTAAGTTGTGGTTTGATAATTTTATAGTATTAAACTGTTAGATGATTGTTACATCAGTTGAATGGAGACAAGAGTTTTACTTTAAATATTCATGAACATACACGATTCGTCTCATTTCTTTCCTATTATGTTTAAAGAACTTTATTCCCAGAAAAGATAACATCACTTACATGAGAACTAATAATTGGCAAGAGAGCGATCAGGACCGGGGAAGGTGGAGAGATCTCGTCTCTGAGGCCAAGATCCACCATATTTCAGCGCAATAGGAGTAAGTAAGTATATGAGAACTTAAAAAATAACAGTTAGAAATTAAAATAAGTTCGTCAGGGCTACACAGCAGACAACGCTAACCTCATTTCCATCTCCATATCGAATATATCCATGGATTCACATCGATGTTATCGAGGAGCTGCCAATTACAACAATTTATTGCAGCGGATATGCCTGGGGGAAGCCAGGGAAGTTCTCTAGTGATATGACGTCATGGGAACAGAATGATGTCATTTAGGGTAGGATTTTATAGCATTAATTAAGGAGCTTTTTTTTATTCATAAAAAATACTTTATATTTTGTATTGTTGCTTCTTAATGGAATTTAATAATGTTTGAAATAATGTGGTAATTTAATAGTAGAATCGGAAAAGTAAAAATGTGTTTTTCTCTAAATAGAAAACATAAAAAAGTTATTGAACAGATTTAGATAAATTTGGTTGAAGACTCTTTAAAAGGTAAATTAAATTATATTTTAGTCCTCAAATATTTCATATTGGTAAAAAATATAATGATTATTTAAATTATATTGTTAAAGTATGTAGTAACCGCAGACGACTTTGAAGAGTTGTTGTTTTCCAGACCTCAAATTAAAGTTCGACAAATTTTAGTCAGAGCTGAATCAATTAGGTATTCCTATCATCTAAATGAAACAAAGAGTTAAGAACGTTATAACAAGTATATGTATGTCTTTGTATCGTTTTAGATATTGCGCATTTCCCTGACATTGCTTCATTATGAAGAATGTGCTCACTTGAAATACCATAAAAGAGATAAAGCCGAGTCCACTTAAAAATCCCTATAAAATTCAGTTATCCCTTCACAAGGAGGGTAGTGCTGATCAGGCATATTGGCTACTCCAGGACCCTACACACTCTGCATAAGTGCGATAATATCGTTAGGGTACGGTCACCTTAATGAGAGGTAGCGATTATTTCATGATTTTAAATTATGTTTTTGTTATCACCATGAAAGATGAGGAGCATGGATAAATTTTTAATCCTCAATAAGATAAAAACCTCATAATTTTTGATTAAATCTAACTTTTTTTTCTCTATTATCTATATCCGTTGCTTACTTAGTTTAAAACTAGATGAAAAAGTAACATCCCGATTCTTCTAACGCATTGGGTTAATATATTATCTTACCATTGATTGATTTAACTTTAAGCTCAGTAGCTTAAAGTCCAGTGATTTTTGATCCGCTTTTGTCGAGGTAATAACTTACCATACCAACTTTTACCTTCTATTTTAAACAAACCAGACGTTTTCAAGTACAACTACCTCTATAGACAGACATAATTACACTGATAATATTATGTGACTGCAAACTATAAAAATAACTGCCTTATTAGAATCATTAGAAATCATTTTGACATGTCCCAACACAGAAGTGAACAGCATTTGCAAATATTTTATGTACTTATGTTATTCATTGTATTTGCGTATACTTTTGGCTTTTTTATTATAGTATATTTTATTATTGTATTGTGATAGAATATTTTTATTATGCCCCCTCTATCAAGTTATAAATGTTATCATATTAGGTATATACAGATTTGTCCTTCTGGTGTTTCCGGCTCCGCTCATCACAGCTTCCCTTCATCTTAAACTCGTTAATGTCCTACATATATTAGCAGACGCAGGTAGCTGCTATCGCGATTGCAGACACGGAATGTTGCTTAAATTGTAATTTATACGTGTACTTAGGTACTGCTGAGCAAATTATCCAGATAATGACGTTGACTCTAATGTATGCAGTATTTAGGGAATTAATGTACTTGGATGGGTTTTAAAGGAACATCAAGAGTCATGATTTACTATGAAGGTGACTGAGTCTTCTTGCCTTATAACGTTTTAAATGTCATCAAGTATTTTTTGTGGACAAGTAAGTGCATAATCCCACGTATAAATTTACATGAATAAATTTTCTTAGTATGAACATTTAAATAATCCGTGCGGCTTCGCTCCCGTAGCATAATGTTATAATACCTAAAATATAGCCCATGTTACTCGTAGATAATGTAGCTTTCGAATGGCGAAAGAATCTTTAAAATCGGTACAATAGATTTTGAACCTATTCATTACAAAACAAACAAAGTTTTAGTCTCTATAATATTAGTGTAGTTATAAATTAAAGATGAAAAACATACTTTATTCAGCTTCAATCTTAATTTTTAATGACTGAGTACTAGGAATAAACAGATTCGTCTATCAATTTTTGCACAGAAGAACTCAATGCTATTGTTAAGGGAAATAAAAATTAATTGTATGAACAATTAATTTTTATTTCCGTCCCAGTGTCATAACAATTATCGAAAAAGGATCTTTCAGATAAATATTGTTAAATTCAATTGTAAAGGTGGCGGTAGGAGCCTCAACTTTTTTATGCAAGAGCAGGTAAGTGGAGCATACGGTTTATGAAGGTTCTTGAAAGAGGGGGTATATGATGGGAAATTGGTAGAGAATACAACAAGATAGAAGAGGAATGGGATGGGTATACATGCCTCCGGCCCGCGCTCTCTACAAAACATAGTGCAATACTGCTTCACGCCGATCTTCTGCTGTAGGGTGGTAATTTCACCGGTGCAGGACTTAAAAAGCATCGCGTGTATGATAATTAATTGGCTTGAGAAAGTATCAAGTGTGTAATTTAAGGGCTCCTTTGAGAAAGAAGGTCTAAGACAAGTCCCTAACTGTCCTCTAGATTAATACGTGTAAAAAGCTGATTAAAAGATAGCTTCATTCGAGAAAATAGTGTAAATTAAACAGCAACTGCATGCAATATTTATTGAATTAAAATAACTTAATCCAACACTATTTTAGGCCAAAACGCCGAGACAATGCCATAAATTTGAGGTAATATTAAATTGGCATACATTGTAAATTACAAAAGCAAATACAGCCATTAAATTGGCAAAACAAAGGGGATTGTTATATTAATATTAGTTTCGTGTCTATTCGTAATTGAAATGAACGTTTCTCATGGAAATGCCAAATTGGTCTTTATTAATTTATAGTGCAGTGTTCATATTTGATTGTATTTTAGTTCTGCCTATAAGGAGGAGTTAACAAAAATATGAGACACGTGCATAGAACAATGTAGTTATTTGAATATAAGACAACTGAACTCATGAATGAATATATGTATACGTATACAACCAAACCTTTAAACTATCAAATAACAAGACAAAAGAAAAGAAAATAGTCTTATCACTAGAGATTTATTACTTCCAGTTAACACGTGGGGGGAAACTATTTTACATTAAAACATTAGATATGAAATGACTATTACACAGGTTAAACATAGACGGTAACAATCTACACAGAAGTGCAGCGATGTCACCCAAGGCGATTCCGAGCATCGTTGTCACAATGCAGCACACCTGTGGACTATACGAGGAACCGATGTAGCAGCATCCTCCGACCAGCAGGCGGTTCAAGTGTCCCAACGTCTCCTCACTTTCGGTTCTGTCTTCGATCAGGAGCCAATAAAGTTTAGATTTTAATACCAACTGTAATATTCAATTCAACGGTCAATTAAATTCACATATAAACTCAAAAAAAAATAATAAATTATGAAAAAAAAATAAATAACTAAGGTAGGTATGTCGATTCGATTTTCACACTTTGAATTGTAATTACATTATGCCTTACCTTGAACTGAATTGTATTCTTGTAACTAACGCGCCTAATAAGCTTTTTCATAGAAAAACTTTTTACGAAGAAGGGATTTATTGGACAGAAAGTTAGCAAAATCTTTTTTCATGTCACTTTCGGGCACTACCCTGTCCAGTTAGTTTCAAAAACAGCAAGTCACGCGAGGGAGTAAACCCGGTGGGTCGTAATTAATATAATGAGATAGACATAAAAACAGCAATGGCTCACAAGACGGATTGCCCTGTGTTTGCGTTCGTCGGAATGACGGATCTATTCGCAAGATAATATCGTTTAGTTAATTAAAACTAAGTATTCTTTGCTCAAGCACTTCCTAGAAGCGTTTGTAAGATTGGTGTAAGTTGATTAAACAATTTAATTAATGAAATATGTTTTTCACTGGCAAATTCTAATCAAATGAATGCTTTATTTTGAGTGATAGATTTTGTCAATAAAAATGATTTACGTAGTACAATGCAGTTTTTATACCCGAACTCACAAATAATATTTGTGTAAGTAAAGTAGTAATACTATGCGAAGTAAGACATTTCTGAATGTATTCCAGATGACAAGTCTTTAATTAAAAATCAATAAGAATTGTTTTATGTTATAGTAGGCAAGCGGTGCATACGGTTCATCTGATGTTAAGTGACTGACCGCAGCCCATGAACATCTATTCATGCCGCGCCGGCTTGAAGGAAGGGGAGGGTATAAGGAGAGGATTAATTATGGAGAGTTGGGAGAGGAGTATAACAGGACGGGAGAGGAATGGGATGGGAATACAGGCCTGTTGGTAAGCCAGGTATATTGTTCAATATTTACGGGAACCACTCTCCAAACCAGCAATAAATTAATAAATATGTGCATAGCACTTAAACTAAAGCATTGATGTATTCACAATCACTTTTGAAGCGTTACATACGTATTCACTCATTCGGCACTTTCTATCAGTAAACTATTAAACTCTTTAAGTATTCTAGTTTGTAGTGCACTTAAGTCTAATTGCATTACCAAGTGCTTCATCAAGTATTTCCCCACCTTGCCCAAAGTTCGGGATCACGTCAAAGTGAAGTCCAAAGTCAAAGTTTAATATAAGACCAAAGTTGAAGCCAATGTCACAGATTGTAGTTCTCAGTTCAATTGGAATGCTGAATCTTCCTAGTTTGGACGGATCGTCATTTACGAAAGTTTCAAATGGGGTAAAGTGAAAATATGTGTGATGGTTTAATCGACTTCAGCTGTGTCTGAGATTGAAAATAAAGGTTTACTCGAAATATAGGAAGATAGCCGCGCCTCGCGGTTTTACCCGCGTAACGTCGATGTACTGCTGGATGATCAGACTTAAAACATATTTATGAGACCACACACACAAATTCAAAGACGACAGCCTCTTTGGAATGCAAAAACAATTTTCAAAATACATAAATAAATACGGTCGAATTGATAACCATTTTTTTTTAATCTATCAATGGTTGCTAGGTATATTTATCAAATAAAATAAAGTATTCATACAAAGCCTAAGTCGATTTCTTTGCTTGATTGATTTACAGCGTTCTTCCTCAATTATTTCCCAATTGGACGAAATTTGGGGGCAAAATTTCAAGGACCCTTAATGCCAATACCGCTTACCTTTATACCTCGAGATATTTATAATGTCCCCAAAGGAGCTGACCGAATTTGGCCAGTTCACCCCGGGGTTTGAGAACACAATTGCAGTGTTCCTTTATTCTCAGTCCGGGGGATGAAAAATCGGTCACGATGGGTGTAAATCAGACCCATCTTACTGCAGTCAAAAGGATGGACCTAACAACGTGTAACCTGATAATGGATTAAAAAGTTGAAGTTGCTATGTTTGATAGTCTAGCACAGAAAACGGCTGAATTAATAAGGATAATGTTTAGCTTAAAGTGGCGATAAATGAAAATATGAATTATGTTATCTTAAATATATGATGTTTTATTTCGATTTGGAAAATAAAATTGGACCTTTGACTTCTCGACAGATATTTTATTTATATTAAACTAGTTATGCTGAGCTAAAACTTTTTCCAAGACCACAGTATACCAACCATTTTCCTCATAGTGTTGTAATTTACATTTTATTTTGTGTTCTTCGAAATATTTTTTTCTTTCTTCTTTCTTTCTATACTTTCGGTGTGTGGTGTTACAGGCATGGGCTGCGGTTGTCTCTTATCATTAGTTGAACCGCATTCTCCTTAATGGAGTTCCGTACCCAAAAGTTAAAAACGAGACTTCATTTCTTAACCTCCGCTTTTTGTCCGTCGGTCTGTCTATCAAATACTTTCACTAAGACTATAGATAAAATAAAAATACTAACGACTAAGTAGTAAATAATTGCAATGTACATCACATCATTATTTTCTACCCGCACCCTCTGATGCAATAGACACTATATCCACTGCGCCAACCGAGTCAATTGTCAAAGGGGTTAACAGTTGTAACAAAAACTCAAAAATCTTTTAACAGTCGGTTAAGAGCCGTAACAATAGCACATAAAGACTATATGAGCAGACGTCTCAAGCGCTGGGACAACTATCAAAGAGGGTATTGTTTTACATTGCTCATTATTGTAGTCACTTAGCGAGTAATAGACGTCCAAACTAGCTTCGTTGAAACGCTTGAAAAATGTTAAGAACGTCTAGGGAATGTGAGCTGGGGCAACTGGATAAACAATTTATTAGGTCTTTTTTAAGGCTTCAAAGTCAATAAAAACAGTTTTTTTTTTCGAAGCCGTTTTAGAAAGTTTAAGACAAACTGAAACCTTGTGTGATGCCTCTCCTTTTTTTCTCCCACATTGAACTGCAATCCTATGTGGGGAGTTCCGCGGTTTCACCCGCGTATATATCCCATTCCCGTAGGATTTTCGGGATAACAATTTCTGTACAAAATTAGATCCAAATCGGTCCTGTAATTTCAAAGGCTATTCATAACAAACAAACAAAGTTTTCCCCTTTATTATATAAGTATAGATATATTCAAATATAAATAATATACTTGAGGCAACAAGCAATTTAAAATGTTATAGTTTAATGTGTAAAGAATACAAAAAAAATGACAGACTTTACTTTCATTGTCAGAAATACAAAAGATTTTACAACAAATCTCATAAATTAAAAATGTTAATAATTACTTCATTAAATCGCATTCGATATTCCAAGCCTCCCCGAACCAAAGTCGATATATTACCACGGTTACTCGCATGAAACTCACAGATAATTCGATAAAAAGCATCAATAAAGCTGTGCTAACGCGATAATATTAATCAAAGGACTCCATTTTACACGCAAACGCGTCCGGTGGCATGAAACGATTTATGTTATTTGATACACATACTATTATCACTGATTTACGAAAGGCCATCGTAGAATAAATTTTGTTTAATTAAGTGATTAGTTTGTATGATTGATCTATTATGTAATAATGGCTGAATATTGCGATTATAATAATTATTTATATAATATATTTTAGTTGGTTAGGGGGTGCCTGGTTTTTAATATTTATTGCAGAAAATTATTTTGCGAAACTTGATTCCGCAGCCATTGAACATCTACAGCAAAGTGTCGGTCTTATTTGACCGCAGCCCATGAACATTTACAGCAAAGTTTAATTAAGTGATTAATTTGTATGTTTGTTACTCTATCATGTTATAATGGCTGAACATTGCGATAAAATTATGGCTACTAGATAGTGACAGATACAGAAATACTTAAAAAATTTAATTTTTTTTATTACAGTTTAAATAAACTAGGCCGCATGCAGATGTCTTCTTGGACGTCTAAGGAGATGGTACATTATAAAATCAATAAAATTTGTTGCATTATTGAAAAGAAAGATAAAAATCTAATCATTCCAAGCATTAATTTATACAAACTGTTTATGAATGGGCTAAATGTTTAACGATAAGTGAGCCATCGTATAATTTTAAATAGTTAGCACGGTTTTTACTCACTACTTCTTTATTCGGTATAGGCTGACAGTCTCGGACTGTTTCGGTAGTCCTTCATCAGGATGAGTAGGACCTATACCGAATAAAGAAGTAGTGAGTATTGTTATGTTCTATGGTTGTAGGTGAGCATTAAATAGAAGATTCAAATATCAGAAAGTAGGCACACAGCTCAACGGGTACGTCTGCACGCCACAGAAGACAGGTTTGAAGTGTCAGAATTGACACTAGCGCCCCACTGGTCTGTGTGCTAACATTTATTATATATCATGAACACCACAAGTATAAACCGTGCTAACTATTTAGAATGGGATAAACATTTTCGAGTACATATTTTTATTGGTCTATATACACAAAACGAACCGTTTCCATCGTATGACAAATGAATAGGAAATACCGAATTGATTTAAAATTCAGTCGCAAACAAAAAAGCAGTAAAATTTGTTGAGCCGGAATAAACTAGGAGCGAATCGGTTTACTGCTTCGTAAATATTTGAGCTGCAGTTCTGATGTATTTGGATAATCGCTGCACTCTTCGTGTGTTTTTATTTAAGATATTTATAGAACAAAATAATACCGATAATAATATGGAAGGAACTAATCTTACTGTTCTGTCAAGAATCGACAAACAAATACAGATCCGGATGCTTAATTCAGTTTAAAATTACCTTTTTATTTCTATTTTAGATAGTAAGTTAATACTGTGTCTGAATAAAGATTTATTATTATTAATCATAATGTTAAAATCTTTGACGACCCGCTTAGAGCAGTGGACAACAATGGTCTATTGCGCCGGAGATTGTGGGTTCGATCCCCACGAGTAGAAAATTATGATGTGACAAATATTGTAATTTTCCACTATCTGCGTTTTCATTTGTCTATAGTGTGTATGTAATTACCAAAAAAAAGTATATTTAAGGATGTCTATCAATTATCTAGTTCCCATAGTACAAGGTTTGCTTAGTTTGGGACTAGATGGCGTAGTGTTAAATGCCCCAGAATATATTATATTCATTTATTTCTATACCTCATATGTAATCTCATATACCTTTATTATTTTCGTTCCGTTACGTTGGCAATGTCAGATTATTGTTAATACTTTTTTACATTGGGGAAAGGGAATTGGGCCAAAGTCTAATTGAAGAAATTAGACTTTGATCATTTCTCACAGAAAATCAGCGTGAAACAGTATTTTTGTACACTAAGTGGGGGTGCTAGAGTCTTGATTTCCACCCTGTCCCTTCCTCTACATTTTAGACATATTCCTCTCAAGAGTAAATTCTTATCCCATTCCTCTCCTTCCAAAAATTAATTTGCCATACGCCTGTGTGTGGACTGCTGCTGTCCCATCTGGATAGTCGCAAGCTTTATCTGCGGACTTAAAAAACGCCGGTATAAACTAGGAGCGAATCGATTCACTGCTTCGTAAATATTTGAGTTGTAGTTCTCATATATTTGGATAAGCGCTGCACACTTCGTGCATTTTGTATTTAAGATATATGAAAAATAGCATATGACTAATTGTAGGTAATGTTTATAATATTAACTACTAGTTGTGCCCTGCGGTTTCACTTGAGTAGAGTCGTTTTTGGTATTGTAGTTACCCTACAGCCTTCTCATCAGCATGTGAAACTTAAACATAATTATTTGATTTGTAAAATATGCATCATATGGTGTTAAGTTACTGTAGCTTTAAGGATTGGTAGGAAAACGTCTGTTATACACTTGCAAGAAAAACTGACACAATATAAATATACCGAATGTATTGTGAGAAAACTAATCGTATTTCAAAAACATTAGCTCATAAGTAAGAACCTTCATGATGAACAAATACGCGGACAATAAAAATGAAACTAGCATTTTTCACTGCAAGATGCAAGCTATAAAATACGAGAATAAATATATAATCACACGTAACCGTATGAGTGATATTATGAAGATAAATGTGGACATGCAGAAGGGAACAAATGGTTTTATTTTGCTTCAAATATTATGCTCCGAGAAAGGGTGAGAACGGGCGAAATATCACCTCCTTTGTGTAAAATGTACGGCGACAAATGGAAAAAATACAGACGTAATTCATTTTGTTTTTAGGGAAATGGGTGAGCTGAAAGGAACCAGATTGTTGAGGAAATTTATTCAATACTGTTTTCTTGTTTTGAAACTATTGTGTTTAAATACGTAAATATTATATTGAAAAAGACGTGACAACGTAGTCTTGTGTTGTTCTATGAACCATCAGATTACTGTCGACCTCCATTCCATGTTTCGGTCCATTTGTTTGGGTCCATGTTTAAACATTCAGTTGCATTAATTATATTTTTTTTATTATTCATACATTTATTGCAGAAAATTGTTTTACGAAAGTTTATTCGATTCGATTTCGAGTTGATGATCGATTGTTTAAATAATAGGTAGACAATATTTTTTGCAAAATTAATGAAATAAAATAAAAAAATAAATAAATCCTTTCCTGATACATCATAGCTCATGCTCTAAGCTTCTGCCCGCGATTTGTTTTTTATGTTCACCTGATGTTAAGTGACTGACCGCAGCCCATGAACCTCTACAACAACAAAGTGTCGCAGATTCCTTGCCGGCTTGAAGGAAGGGGATAAGGGAAATTGTGATAGGAGTACAAAAGGATGGGAGAGGAATGGGATGGAAATACAGCTCTCCGGGCACCCGCTCATCATACAATACAGTGCAATACTATTTCACGTTGATCTTCTGCTGGGCGGCGGTACTACACCGGTGCGAGCTTGGCCCAATCGTGCAATGCTCGGCTCCATTATTTTATCGCTGAAGATGTAATGCAGCAGTATTACCCTCTATCACCTCTTGCCCAACCCAAGGTTAGAAATGGGGTGGTGACACACGTATTCTAAACCGGCGTCACTCGGTTAAAAAATTTATGAAATTACATCAACACCCGTTCTGTAGTTGCGGCTTGATTAACACATAAACATCCATTTAGACGCAAATCCAAACTTTCACGAACTAGGTTTCATTTAATGTTACAGAATTATAAGAAAAATCGAGCTTATTCTGCAGCTCAGCACTGATGTATCCTGGAACATATAGACAGCGACATTTTCGTCAAAGGATTCCGGCAATCAGTGGAGGACTTTGTCACTCTAAGTGGCCATCTCTCTCAACGCCTGACCACGGTTAATGTGGGGCATTAGTTAGTGTGACGTCGGTGCTTCTCACTGCATTTGCTGAAGCCCTGAAGATTATATTAATGTACTCTTTGATCACTGAAAGTGGCTACTTATCCGTGTAAATCTTTCAGAATTACTAACAATTCAAGCGTATTCTGCAGTTCTTATCTGATATATACTCACATATATAAACAACGACATTAGATATAAAGGATTTTGCCACTCTAAGTGAGTGTCTCTCAACGCCGGATCGCGGTAAATATACATATAAGGACATCAGTTCGTATGACATGGTGCATCTCGCTGCACTTATTGAAGCCTTAGCGATTATATTAATGTCCTTTTTGGTCACTGAAAGTGGCTGAACCACTATTTATCTATATAATTTCCTAATACTCATCTTATGTTTAGATTTGAGACATGTTTAAATATCATTATCTGCCTTCATTAGAGTAGTAGTGACAGTATGAGTGTATTACACTTGAGAGCTCCTCAAATATGATTATCATGTCAGTATTAGGACGTAAATGTGACAAAATTACAGGAAGCATCAAGCTTATGCTGCAGGTCTCATCTGATATACCTTTGAACATATAGAAAACGACGTCTGCGTCAAAGGATTCCGGCAATCAGTGGAGGACTTTGTCACACTAAGTGGGCGTCTCTCTCAACGCCTGACCGCGGTTAATGTGGGGCATTAGTTAGTGTGACATCGGTGCATCTCGCTGCATTTGTTGAAGCCCTGGGGATTATATAAATGTGCTCTTTGGTCGCTGACAGTGTCTAAAGTGCTATTTATCCATATAAGCGTTATTTGCTGGTTCATGGTTCTTGCTAATCATGAGATAGGTGGATATTCTTTTCACTCTCAAAAGCTGCTAATGACTATGGTCAGATTTTTTTTTACTTTTATTTTAAGCTTTATCAATTCTTATAACAGTCAATTATAGAGACACAGAGTTAATATCAGTTAGTATTTTTAAGGGTTGCGATACTTATAAAAACATAATATGGATGAAGGAATAAACCTAGAATTCTTTGAAATAGAATCATTTTTATTTAGATTTTAATTTATATGCCAAAAATATTTCAATTTTTTTATTAAATGAACAGATTAATACTACATTTTCATAATTATTTATTTTATTTTATTTTATTTATCCTTCATTGTACACAAATTACAGAAAAGTATACAAATTAAGACAATATAAAAAGATGTACAAATGGCGGCCTTATGGCTATAAGCCATCTCTTACAGGCAACCTACATGCATGCAAAGGATAGAATAATCATAGATAGGTAGTAGCAAATCCAACAAAGAAGGTAAAGAAGAAGAAATTATATAAACAAATAATATAGTACATATACATAATACATACAATACAAATCATATTCATATATAAATAAACATAATATATACATTTATAATATAATACATAATAAGTATACTATTGATAACTTAATAACATACAGAGAGATAATGATTATATACCATCTTCTTGAAAGCAGGCAGATTTTGTGCACGTCTAATAGTTTCCGGCAATGCATTCCATAGACGGATCGCTGTTACAGTAAAAGAACGACTGTAAAAGTTTGTAGTATGAGCCGGAATACGAAGAAGTAGATTGTTGGAAGAGCGTAGAGTATAGAAGTCAGGAGAAAGAAAATTAAAACAGGATTTTAAGTAAAAGGGAGTATTGGGCTTAAAAAGAATGGAGAAAAGCAGGTAAAGGATATGAGCAGACCCGGCGGAAACGGATAGGAAGCCACTTGAGTTGTTTGCGACAGTCGGAGATGTGATCAAATTTACGTAAGCCAAATATAAATCTGATACAGAAATTTTGAAGTTTTTCAATTGTATCAGGCTGGTCCTCACAGATGTTGACATAATAGGCGTCCACATAGTCCAGGATTGGGAGAAGAAGAGACTGTGCGAGCATAATCTTGGTAGGTACGGGTAAAAAATTTCCTAAGCGCTTCAAGGAGTGTGCTGCTGCAAAAATCTTCTTACCAACACATTTAACTTGAGGCAGGAGAGAACCTCATCAAAAGTTATATCCAAGTTTTTCACAGCAGAACAGTACGGAATAACAGTACCCTCAAAATTAACCAGTCGATTTTAGAGCGCAGCTGCTGACTACCAATTACAATGACCTGGCTTTTGGTGGGATTGACCATTAGGCCGAACTGTTTACACCAATTCGAAACAGAAACCAGGTCGTTGTTGATGGTGTCGATTGCACAAGGTAGGTGACTGAGGTCAGAGTGAGTATAAATTTGGAGATCGTCTGCATACATATGGTAGGGAGAAGATAAATAGGAAGTGATAGAATTAATGAAGATTGAAAAAAGAATCGGAGACAACACGCCACCCTGAGGCACACCAGCAGCGACGCTAC
The DNA here is from genome assembly GCA_001586405.1 of Phoebis sennae. Taxonomy (NCBI): domain Eukaryota; kingdom Metazoa; phylum Arthropoda; class Insecta; order Lepidoptera; family Pieridae; genus Phoebis; species Phoebis sennae. Next base: position 490,289 of record LQNK01000057.1, on the reverse strand, counting down.
ACCAGGACGAATATTGATCATCCTTTACGATACGCTGTCGGCGACCATACAGGTAACTACGAAACCATTCAATTACCGCAGGAGATATGTTAATAGATCTTAGCAAACCCAGCAGAATCTCAAAGTCAACGGCGTTGAAGGCGTTACTGAAATCCAGTAGAGTGAGAACTGTGAGTTGCTGTTTGTCCATAACCAGTCTTATATCATCGGTGACCTTAATCAAAGCTGTGACCGTACTATGACCAGGACGAAACCCGGATTGGAAAGGACTAAGGATTTTATTTTTATACAAGAAAGGACATAGTTGCATTTGTACTAAACGTTCCAAAATCTTTGAAGGGAAAGGGAGGATCGATATGGGTCGATATTCGTTCAGGGAAGATGGGTTGCTCTTTTTAGGGAGAGGAATAATATGAGCATCTTTCCACGATATAGGAAATACACAGGAGGTAAGGAAAAAATTCAGGATATGTGTAAGGATTGGAGTAATGATATCAAGGATGGGAATGATCATATTACGGCCAATACAGTCACTGCCGATGGCTCTGGAAGAGATGGACAAGATGATCTTCTTAACATCACTGTCGGATAATTGATTAAAAGTGAATGGTGGATAGGCAGGAGTTGGTAAACTAGAAAGCTGATTTAACGTATTTTGTCTATTTAAACTTGACAATGTGTTTACAGAGCAAAAATAATTATTCAGAATATCAACATTCAGATGGGAAGGGATAGAATCATTGTTGGCTTTTCCAACTCCTAGGGATTTGAGGAATTTCCAAATTTTGAAGGTGTTGCCGTTTTCAACACTTTTAAAGATATGGCGTCATTGTGCATCCCTACACATAGTACAGCAGCGATTTCTGATACTCTTATATTTTTCAAGCATTTCAGGAGATTTGCAAGTTCTCAATTTCGATTTAGCACGATTTTTTATTTTTATTAACTTTCGTATTTCTGGTGTAAGCCAGGGCGACGGTAATTGCTTTAACTTCACAGGTCGCAGAGGAGCATGCTTATCAAATAAAAGGGTTAAAAAAGTATTAAAAGTTTGAACCTTATGATCGACGGTTTGCTTACTCGAAATGCTTGACCAGTCAATCCTACGTGCATCATAACAGAGTTGTTCAATGTCCAAACCAGAAAGGTTACGCCGCATCACAGTCTTCTTCTTAGGTTTAGGGGGACGAATATTATAGGAAGTGTAAATAAGATCGTGAAAGGAAAAGGCAGCGGCAGGGAACTGTCCATGCTGGGAAACAAGATTAGGAGAGGAGACAAAGATAAGATCTAAGAGTGAAGGTTTGGAGTTAGGAAAAAAGTGAGTGGCGTTTAACGCAAGGTTGTGCAGATTAAAAGATTCGGTAAGAGTTATAAGTTTAGAGCTACGCAGGTCGTTTTTTAATAGGCACGTATTAAAGTCCCCCATCAGAATAATGTTATCAAAAGAGGGAACAAACCTGTCTAGAATATTTTCAAAATCGGCGAAGTAGTCTATGATTAAAGACGGACTATAGAAAACGCCAAGAAGGATTTTAGAGAAAGATAAATTATAGTCAACTATACGATTTAAAAATACTTAAATAATAATTATTTAAAACAAAAACATCCTCAACTGTCCCAATTAGTGTTTAATTCTTCTTTAAATCCTGTTAAAATTGAATCTTTTCTTCATCACGTAATCTTTTACAAAGAGGACATAGTGAGAAACCATTGGTGTCAGTTTAAACGTGGTCACGTCGGTTCGCCTCTGACGAGAGGTTTTTCTTGTTAAGGCTGAGTCCAACGCCTTCGTACGAATTTGGAAAAAGCAATAGAGTATTGACGCTGAATTATTACCGAGTAATTCGAACTAAAGGTTGATTAACCGCTCCTAATAGATTACTTAGTATTGCCTACAGTCTTTGTCATGAAACAAATAATTTTCCATTTAGTAGTGTCGAAAAATAACGTATTTAAACAGTAAAATTGTTTTTTGAACGTTGTTTCATATTTCAGTGTGTTGTTTTGTTTCCGATACAATCACTTTGTGTATGATGGTATTATTACTGCAACGAATATGGAGGATCCTCGAACCTCAGTACTGGCTGGTCGTTGTTATTTTGAAGTTGTATTTATGCTAAGTTGCAAAGAAAAATCAACATTGCGATTAAGAAGTTGTGACGTCACCGTGGCGACAAGTTCGTAACAGTTATTTTGACGGCATTTATTGAATTTACTAGTGATAAACAATTTGGGGTCAAATATACAATTTACTATGACCTTTATTTTGATTTTATATTACTATCCATTTTACCATCCCCCCAGCAGAAAATCGGCGTGAAGCTGTATTGCACTGTGTTTCGTACTGTGAGCGGGAGCCCGGAGACCTGTATTCCCATCTCAATCCTATCCCATTCTGTTTCCCCCTCTCCCAATTCTCCCATGATCACTTCTTTTCTTATTCCTTCCTTCATCATACTTCGAATTCATAGCAGAAAAGAAATATCGTGAGCTAAGGCTAGCAATCGATAATAACAACACAACCCATATTATATTAACGAATATTAAATTTCACGTCGATATCGGGTTATAAAGGACAAATTACACGTCTAATCCAAAGATAATAAACAGACATTATAATAAGCCCTATTACGGTCGATTTAAATTATTTCGCGTGTCGTTTGGCACCCTGCCCAGTCCTGAAGCAATATACCCCCGATCACTATCTGCATTGACTTAATGTAACTGTTTATGGACAGTCGTTTGTTTTATTATATGTATGGAGCTGATATGTAATCTGTAGTTAATCGTAGTGTGTCATAATTTTTTGGTTAATTAAAAAAGAAGTGCAAACCAAGCTTAATACAGATTTGGCTGTGATCAAATAAGGAACATAGTTAAAATTCTTTAAAAAATTCTACAATTGAGAATGTTACTAAGTATGCCAAATAGCT
>LQNK01000057.1:446167-484350 GCA_001586405.1 Phoebis sennae | reverse complement strand
TTGTTTTGCTTATAAATCAAAAACTAATTGACGTAACAAAATAATTTTTTCAACAGTATTTTTTATTTTAAAAAGAATATATGAAAAGTTAAAAATCAAAATTTGTTAACATTCTCCATTATCATTTTTATTGTGAAAACTGTATTGCACCTAGTATTATTACGATAATAAACTCATAATTTTTAATCGAGTATATATGTCATAATTGCCTTTCAATGCCATTTAATTTTAATTATTACTAAATACAGAAATTTTACTCTTGAAGAATAAACTACTTTTAGTATTGCATGCCGCAATGCATCTAATAATAATAGAAGTTCCACATAAGTTTATATCTTTTAAATTTAACATCATTAATTTTAAAAACCCTCAATTATAACCGGATAAAGCCGTGTGACTCAAGCTTAACGCCGCCGAGGCGTCGATAAGTCCAATCTGCTTGTATCACGTACGCGGTGCGTACGAGCTTTAAAAAACATCATCTAAATCTACTTCGGAGATATTTTCTGAATTACTGCTGTTAGAAGGGGATTTCATCAAAATTGAGGGGTTTGTGTACTGGGATATTGATGAGGTCGGTGACCTTACTAGATGAATATTTTCTACTTCTACGTGTGTCTTTAGGAGTTATTCCTACTAGTTTATCCACATTCGTGAAAATAGAAAAAAATAGTACTTATGCCTTAACTATAAGTTTATGTTATAAAGATTATCTCGTTGTTTTATTCACGGATTTATATACAAAATTACATGAAAATGTCTTACAGGCTAACCCATACTTTTATATAATTTTAATTGCCTAAATATCGATAAAGATAGCATGCAATATTTTCTGTCTATTGCTTCTTCCAATCACAAAACAACAAGATTCATAAATCTGGTGAGATGATTAAATATTTAAAATTAGCTTAAGATATTTCTCCATCTCCTTCATAAAAAATCTCTTCCATATTAATCCTTTGTGACACATTGCTTAGTTCGCATAATACCCAAAGTTCAGTATTAACAAATCACCCAAGTTTGTAGACAATAAACACTTGTGGACAGTTGGCGACATATGAAGAAAGTTATAGGATCATTGTAGTTTAAGTATTTGATATATTAATACAATATAATATATTAAAGAGACGAATTTACGGATAGGCTTTAGAGGGCCCCGGAGGGGGTTATACTTTACATAATAATTTGTAACCCATCACGAACAAATTTGTAATTAAAATGGAGCCTAACAGTTCATTTGCTATAATTTCACGTCATGATCTCCCAATACTGTGGATGGTGGAGGGTGGTATTATTCCTCCAACGAAAAGAGAGGATCCTTGTCCAGTGCAAACCACAGGATTGGTCGGCCGTTAGGCCCCAAGGATATTTGGAAGTGGTATATATGCTTAACAACGAAAACATTTCAACATCGCGATTCAGGGATTGTGTCGTCACGTGACGCCACACTGTGTTTTAAGTGAACCTCCTCGATTTATTTGCTCCGTCTCTGCCTAAATAGCAAAACAATGTGAACTTTAGTTATCATCACTGAGGTGATTACAACTGTAAGTCTAACCCCCCTTACATTGAAGCTACCAGCAGATGTTGATGATCATTTACGTAAACATAGACACAGAACTAGCACCTATGGTTCATGGTGCACTATGGTGTTTCACGGTGACCCACTGCCCCATGGTTCATGGTCTACCCGCGTTGTAGCCTAAGGTTAGTTATAATAGACAAAAACCCATACGGTAGGTTTGAAGGTTAGCATTTTTAAACAAAGAAAATATAAACAAATTTTACCATGTATAATATTAGTATAGAAAAAAAAGATACCTAACTAATATTACATCAAAATGTCAGTTTAAAAAGTAAAATAGCGGTAAAATTATTCATCGAAAGGTCATATATGACTAAAAATAGTACTTCATACTGGCACGGAATATTAACTATAAACAACTTTGTTCCACCAGTAACATTATTTATGATATTTACGGGTGAGAACGCAAACACCGCATAAGTCAAACTAGCAAGGCAATTATAACCTTTATGACTCTACAAACTATAACAACATAAATTATTGAAGTGCATGTTACTACTAATCTATTTTGATAGCCCGATTAAACTAAAAATGTTAAATTAAAGCCTAGTTCTCGATTTCACTAACAAAAGTATTGAGATCTATATGGGTGTGAAGATCTGTTTTCACTGGGAATGGAAATGAAACTCAAAATCTGACTGGCTTATTTTTTACGTACTTACGGGTTATATTATAGGTATATAGGAAAGTTAGTCCTACCTCCTGATGGTATTGCATCTATACTATGAGGGTGATATATTATTTGTTCTATTTTTAAAAATAGTCAAGTTAAACCGCGTCATCAGCTTTTCTTTGAACTTGGCTGACACGCTGCCGCGTGTCTAGGTCATGCCGTTTTTTTTATCAAATATGACAGGTTTTTTATATAATTTGATTTGTATTCTGTAGACATTTAAAGAATTTTGTAATTTTAATATTTATATAATTAATACAATTTGCATGCCTAGATTACAGGCAGAATGTGTAAGATATACATACTAATTTACTAACATCTTATGTAACTACATTCAGCAAATAAAGTTATTTGAATTTGAATTTGAATTTGAGGCCCAGGAGTTTGAATAACATTTAAAAATAATCCTCGATTGATATTTGCCTGCCTTTTAGATAATGATTAATTAATGTCGAAACAAAATTAAAACTAATACCGAACTAAACTATCACTCCCTATTCAAATTTGTTTTTGTTATATTCTCCGTCCCATATATTTAATGAATGCTAAACTCGTAATAGAAATTTCTGGAATGGAACATCACCCACATTCAACATAACATTTGCTTTGATATAATCCTTGATCTGGACACGGGTTTGTGACGTTTTAAACGCGAACCATTTATAATTATACGTTATGAAATTCTGAGTTACGTTTGTAGACCATAATGAAATTGCAAACTCGGATTGCATTTAATGAAATCTGAAAATTTCGCTAGTTCCCGTGTGCAAGAATGTAATTTGTCAGTTAAATGGTTTACGTGGTATTTATGTAATTAATAGTTTTATCGTATTAATATTCCGAGTTAACAGCGCCTTTTCTTTGCTTCACAAACTTTACTAGGGTGGAAATTCCTGCTTTGAAGGAAAATGGTCAAAACAAATTAATTTTGCGGCCTTTTTTTCAACTTTGTAGAAAAGGGATATGGTGGTATATATACTAATATTATAAAGGCGAAAGTCAATCTGTCTGGACGCCTTAACTACTGAACCGATATAGATGAAATTTTGCACCAATATAGTTTGTAACCCGAGAATGGACGCAGGATACTTTTTGTCCCGGAAGTCCCACGAAAACGGGAAATATACGCGGGTGAAACCGCGGGGCACAGCTAGTAAAAAATAAGAACATAATGTTGTATCATTGACCCACCATTTATATTTACATAGACGCGAAACAAACATAAAATTTAAAAGTACCAAACAGTCCACGACCGTAAGCATGAGAAATAATGCACAACGAAATATCAATTTTATAAACAGTTGAATTTATTTTAAAACACATTTCATTCCCGGCATTTTGTACATTTTAGGAACATACCGCTTTCGGTCGGACAAAGCGTTTTCATTTCGCGCGCCATGATGGATGGCGCGGGATGACAGGTGAGGCGCACGACCGCCATTTTGAAATCCGTGTCGCGCGGGAAAAAATTGTTTGTAAACGACAGAGATGTTTTGCTTTATTTCTCAATTAATCGTATTTAAATTTTCCAGTGGACGAGTTTGTTTCTTGTTTCTGTGGGATTTTTATTTTGGTTGTTTTTAGTAGTCTTTGTTAGTATTAAACATGTTTATGCGCGAGTAATGTCCATTTTCCACAGCGTTTTATAAATCTAAAAGGAGTAAGATGGTGGACAAACTTTTTATTTAAGACACAGTTCCCAAACTTTTTTGTGTCGTAGACCCCTTGTCATGTTTTTTTCGTACTGGGTAGACCCGCTACTTACCTGATTCAGTGTATGTGTTGAAATCCACTATTGTGAACCCCCATTTTCAGTTCATGGACCCCAAATTATTTTTCGCTAACGTAGACACCTTGCAGGTTGTCATAGACCCCTAGGGGCGATATAGACCACTTTGAGAATCACTGATTTAAGAAATAATTATTAAACATTAGACTAAATCTGGAAACATCTTTGAACAGTTGAATGAAAGATTTAATATTATAAATTAAGAATTATTAACAAACAATAAAGAAAAGTATAATGTAAAGCCCTTAATACAATATAAAAAATCATAAAAAAATATTCTATGACATTCCACGATATTCTAGTAAGTTTATGAGCACTTGAATCAGAAAATTAACATTTTCTATCTATTCAATTGTGCTCGAAAGCTATAATAGTGCACCTGCGTACGATAAAATAGACGTTACAGGTCTTGGCATTCTGCCTGAGACGATATTTGATTTGATTTGATTTTACAGTTTCTCATACATAAAGGCTTTAAGATATCATAATGCTATCTATATACATAAAACTCAAAGGTGACTGACTGATTGATTGACTGACATAGTGATCTGTCAACGCACAGTCCAAATTGCTGGACGAAGCAGGCTGAAATTTGGCATGCAGGTAGATGTTATGAGGTAGGCACGTAAAACAGACATACGCGGGAGAAATGGCGGGGCAAAGCTACTGACTTGTATACTAAGTGAGCTTCTGATGCTTGAATAAAAAAATAAATTATTATTATTAGACCACATAAGGCCACATTTACAACCAGAATCAGGCTTAAGAAGACTCGAGTTTAGCGTAGAAAAGTACCCAAGATCAGGGCCTACGTAACTGCAGTTGCGGCTACGCGTTATGCTAACAACCGATGGCTTCGCAAAACATATTACCATCGTCCACTTTTGGTCTTGCGCCAACACCTAAGACGACTACAAATATGTATAAAGTCAAAACAGCCTCCTGGCAGGCGCTTTTAGAACGACATTTACACTTTTTTTTCACCACCGATTCGGAAGACTGTCTCTACCGAAAAGAACAGAAAGTTACGCATGTCACAGCCGGAGGCCCCAAAAAAACAAATTTACTTATAAAAAAGCTTTATTAGCTAAACTTATAAGTACAGGGAAGCAGACTTACTCGATGCAAGTCTACCGATAGAATAAAGTAAAAATGAATATAAAACAAAAATATACGCTAACTATACACTATGTTGGCATGGCATTTCATTCCCGTGAGAACGGCCGCGTCAGCTGAACTCAACGGAAATGCTTCCATATTAAGAGGTTTGTTTTTGTTTCTTTATGTTATAGCAGGCAACAGGGCAGGATGTTAAGTGACAGACCGCAACCCATTAACATCTACAACATGAAATGTCACAGATGCCTTGCCGGCTGAAAGGAAGGGAAGGGGATAAAGAGAGGATTAATGATAGGAAAAACATGACGGGTGAGGAATGGGATGGGAACATAGGCCTCCGGGCACCTCTCACCGTACGAAACACAGTGCAATACTGCTTCACGCCGGTCTTCTGCTGGGGGGTGGTACTTACACCGATGCGAGCTTGCCCCAATCGTGCAATGCTCGGCTCCCACTCTTATAGATAGAATAGAGGTATATAAGGTTTAAAATACCGCAAACTATACAATATACGCCTACACCTTCCGGGAGATTATTCTGGTAAAATATGGCGGAACGATTTTCGAACTTAATAATTACTTAGCCTCGTTAGGAAGTCCCGGCTTGTTATTAGATGACGAAGATCCGAGAGCTGTGTAGAAATTAATTTTTAGAATCTTATTTTTTCTACACTAAACTAAAGAGGAAAGCTTTGTTTGTCTGGTTGTAATGAATAGGCTCAAAAACTACTGGATCGATTTTAAAAATTCTTACCGGATCAACTAGTCATTTTAGTTGTAACACTTTGGGGACTCCCCTGTAATGTTAATTCTTGTAATAAATAAATAAATAAATCTATACATAAATAAATTCATAAATTTGGAACAGTTTTTAGTGATCACTCATAGAACAAAGGCAATAAAATTTTCCGGATTTTAGAACTACCACGCCATCGGGGATAGTGAAAAGAAGACGTGACAATGGTTATATAACGTAACAACAAGATGTTAACTAAAATGCTTATTTTTGTGTTTTAAATCTATTTGTTTTATGTTATAGCAGGCAAGCGGAGCATGCGATTTACCTGATGTCAAGTGACTGACCGCTGCCCATGAACATCTACAACATCAAAGTGTCGCAGATGCCTTGCCGGCTCGCAGGAAGGAGAGAGGATAAGAACAGAATTAATGATAGGAAGTTAGGAGAAGAGAAGAATAAGACGGAAGAGGAATAGGATGGGAATACAGACCTCCGGGCACCCGCTCGCCGTACGAAATACATTACAATACTGCTTCACGCTGGTGTTCTGCTAGGGAGGTGGTCAACGATGCGAGTTTGGCTCTATTATTGCTGAAGTCATTACGCAGCAGAATTGCCCTCTGTCGCGTCTTACGACACCCACGGTTAGAAATAGGGTGGCGACACACGTATTCTAACCCGTCGCCACACGGGGTAATTACACTATGATCAAAAAATTATTCTACATCATACAACGACATCTTATCATCTAACCGACGAGTAAACATTGCATAAAATGCCTTCTAAAATATAGTCTCGACTCTCGAACAGATTTTAATATAAAAGCATAATAATTCCGCCAGCGCTCGCACCACGCCTACGTATGATACATTATTGAATCACCCGCTAGTTTCCACTTCATGTATGATTTTACTCACAAATCCTTCATTTCATACTTTACACTATATCATAGTTTATGTGTGCAAAGCTCCGTTGATCTTAATTCCAAAAATGTATTTGTATTTCTATACTGGTGTCATAAAAATATGGAAGTAGATTTATTATTCTTATTAAAACTGAAATTCTGAAACATCTTTTTGTATTCTAACTTTTATAATTTGTGGCATTTCATTGTTTGGAATTTATAAAAGAATACACTTCGAGAAAAGAACCTACCTAAATAATATATTTAAGAAGTAGAATTTACGAGTACTTAAATATTTTTTGCAGATCTATGCGCCAGCTTATTAAAAATTTAAAAGTGTGAATTAAAAAAAACCTTTTCATTAAAAATAATAAATAAAGTTTTCAATAATAATAGTTTCTTAACGTACTTTAAAACCATTCCGAATGCACACTTATAACTTAATTTCGTTACTATTTCAATTTAAGTGAGTTGCTTGAAAATTTTGCGGCCGATTCAAAGTCAAAGAAGAATTCAAGACGGCTTGGAATAATTTACGTTTTCGTCGAAAATTTAATAGAACTTGTTCCGAATTGAATTTAACGCATTCATCTCAATTATGTTAAATAATTACTCTTATTTAGACGTTCGTAATTATTATAGCATTCCACGGTAGGCTCGGTAATTCAGAAATTCAGTTGAAATTTATATAAAATTGTATTGCGTAATGTGTAAAGTCGTTTTTCGTTTGGGGAAGCTGGATTGAAATAATTGATCTGACTTTGTAAATTCTGTTTGTTTGATATAATAACGTTTGCAGAGCAATGATAATAAATATTAAATCGTAATGCCGCAAATGTGACCAACCACTTAGGAACAGTCGCAGAAATTGAAATTTACCACACGTATTTTTATAGTGGGTGCTGAGCAATGCTTCGAGAATACACTGCGTTACACCTTTTTCATGGTTTTCTTTTTCCTCTTCTTGCCTTGTTTTTTATTTTTTATTTTATTTTACTTTTTTTAGACTTTTTTATTATTATTTTTAGTGTACCTAAGTATTCTTGAAATAAATGTTTTTTCTTCCTTCGGAACGAATTGGGCGAAGCTACAAAGGGGAAGTTACCACTGGAAATGGGAAACCACCCCACGGGAAATGGGAAATATTACATTGTATTTCACACGTTTAAGCGCTCGTATTCCTGTTCTGCTTTTCCTTTGTAAAACTCTTCTCTACATCCTATAACTATTCCCATTCAAAAAAAATAATGTCTAAGGCCCAGTTCCTATAAACGACAGAACGTTATAGTATAACAGATACGAATCGTTTAATTAACTAGCGGTTTTAATCAACCAATCGGAACCAAGTTTTAGTTACGTTAACGCCACGTTTATAGATACGCTTTAGACTTACGCCTATTAGGATATTGTACTGTCTGTAAGTAAAACGCCTCGTTTTATTTCTATAGGAACTGGACAGAAGACCTCTCTTCCTTCGATAATCGTTATGTTATTACCAAAAGATGATATACGCTATTGCCAACCCTCTATCACTTTGCCTAATCTTAAGTAGGCACCAACAAAATATGAAAGAACCTACCTTTTATTGAATGAGTACCTTAAAAACTTAGATTCCAGAAAAAAATCTCTGAAACGCGTTTAATTTACATAGTGCTATCCATTTTGTAAGGATTCCCATTCAATCTTTTGACCCTTACATTTCCGCAGTACTTTAGACTATTTGGAGATGATTGTTTTTTTCTAAATGTTAGGGTTTCGTAATCATCGAGGAAAATCTTCCTTATATCGGTGTCTTTGTTAGAAATTTGTCATGGGTTCTACTCCTCGTATTGTGGCTGATGCAGATTTTCTTCTAATAATAAAATGTTTCCTATCTATTTTCTTCTTTATGTAGATCGCTTAATATTAAGAAATAATCTTACTCATATAATATCTATAAATGTGAAAATAATAAGCTACCTGAATAAAAAAAATATAGGGATACTTAGGTACTTGATTTTTTTTTATTTTGTTTAGCCTATTTCTAATTTATATATTAATCCTACTAATATTATAAATGCAAAAGTTTGTGAGGATATATGTATGTTTGTTACTCTTTCACGCAAAAACTACTGAACTGCTTATAATGAAATTTGATATACTTACCGTGTACTTACCTATAAGTAAGGGTTCAGAATAACACATTGGCTACTTTTAATCGGAAGCTGCAGGCGCGGCTAGTCTTACATAATATTATACATGTGAAAATATATGTTTAAAAAGTTATACCTCACTCATAAATGGCGGCGAATGGATTTAGATGACTGAAAAAACACGAAAGATATCTACGGGTCCGATATCGCAAAGAATTGTAAAAAAAATCTTAATCCATATATTATAATAGTTTTAATACTCTATGAGTAATATGTATAATAGTTATACAATAGTTGTAACGTAGCTAATTGACAGGTGTACACTAGCGGCGGTAATGCGATATGCTTGTTCGCGGGATTGGCGCGGGGTTTAGATAGTCCCTGCGGTCACTTGTGTTCAATTATTTATTCACAACTTTTGAAGTAATTCAGCTGTACATAGGTCCCTACTAAGTAGCACTATTCGTTGGAAATTATTACTTTCTTCAAATTGTTTATTTATCTATCGTATAGGTTTCAATAAAAATAAACCGTCATATTCGCTTCGTCTATCTTTTTATGTCATCTGCATGGTTACTTATACTTATAAGCAATATCACTAAAACTTAATTTCTTACAATGAAAATTAGTTTCATACTCATCCTAAATACTATTAAGCTTACTGAATGCTGACTAAACAACCGCTCGAATGAATACAATTCTAAATTTTACGTGAATTAAATTCGCCATTACCTTTTTCATTTAAACTTTAGCAATAATTATTTCATTAAAACAACAACTCAAATAAGCAAAATCCAATAACATTTAACACAGTTGATCCAGTATGCTATAAATATTATTATTTAAATACAGATTGTTTCTGTCTTCATCTTATTCATAATTTTATTTTAACACGTAATAAAATAATTTGTAACAAGCCTTATAAATGTTGCTGGCAACTTTTATCTTATCTGTGGACGTTGACGTATTTAAATTTTATACGGCCGGGCACCGGCTGTCAGTCTTCAGTTGTCATTTACACGCCATCGTTCCTTGAACGAATCGGTTGCCGCAAATTCTCTACGCTTCATTTACTCTAAATAATTGTAAGTACCTTTTTAAATACTAAAAATTGTCTAATATTAAGTCGACATATTGTAGGCGACAATTATAAGCGATATTGAACAATATTAAATCGTTTAGAATGACTGAAACGATTTTTTCTTTTGTTACCTACCTACAGAGATGACTAAAGATTCATCTAGAAGTATGTAACAATGCTTCCTATTGGAACAATAGATTACATTGATACAAACTGGCTTCATAAATCATGACCATGTTATTTAATGTGTTTCTATTATATCGAAGGTTCTGATTTTATATTTTTCTATGAGATTCTCGCGTGAGAAATAGTGTTCCATTTTTTTTTCTAACGAATTCCTTTGGATCAAAGGTTATTATGATGCAAGAAGTATCGAATAGAAAAAGAGAACGGAGCGATTCAGGCAATGAACAAATAGGAAATGTAGCAAAAAAACTATTAATTTCAAGGTTAGTCAATGACGTGGTGTAGGGATTTCGCATGAAGTAAATTGAGTAGGATGTTTAAAATTGCTTGGTTTTCCTATAAATTTAGGGGAAGGATACTGCTTGAACTGCTATTGGATCCTAATTGGATTGTGTGTAATAAAGCTATTCCAATCATACTTTAAAAACATGTTTATGAAAGAAAATATTACACTTTGTACTGCTCATTATATTAAGTGTGCTTGTATGCCAAAAGATATTTCAATTACATAAAATATAATGTATAAATAATTATTTTTAATTATTATATATCTTAACAATATCATTCTTGCACTGATTAATTTCTAGCATGACTATCTGCATGTATATTGATTAAATAGATTACGAGCTTACAAATAGATTTACTTTATCAGTTTCTGTATAACTATGGAATGTTTATAATGTAGGTAATTGAGATATATCTGGATGATTTGAATCTAATCCATTATGCATTGATAATATATGAACTAGTTTCCAACCTTATTACCTTACATTTGCAATACACAAAAGTGATTAACTTTAATGAATAATATACAATTAAAGATTTGCAATAATATAACTTTAAATAATGTGAAAATTTAATTTAAATATACAGTTTTAACTGTTGATGCCAGCAAAGATTGTTAAATGATTAACATCTAAACTATGTTGTATGTTAAAAAATAGATTTTTAATGGCCTCACAAAAAAGTTACATTAAATTTAACATTTGAAAAATTCATTCAAATAACTGTTTTAATGAATAACTGTTTTTTAAAACTTTCAAATTGTATGTAATATTACAAAACTCTAATTGATCCTGTGATTAGCAAAAACATATATAGAAAACTTAAAATGCAAGGCCACAGAAAAGATATACAATTTATCTCAACATTAAATTCCATAAGTATACATGATAGTTACGTGAACTATTATCAATTTGTGATAATACTATCTTTGAGTGTACATTTTACGACTTAAGTGTTTTTAAATAATTTTTATGGGAGGAAATATGTTAGGTCATATATCAATAACATTATGCTGAACTATAAGATAAATTTATAATTTTTGAAGTTTTAATTTACTTCCACTAAAAGTGTATTTAAATTAAATGGATCATAAGCAATACATATGTATAAATTTTATAAATTTGTATTCTAAATATGAGATTTATTATTAGCATATATTGATAATATTGGTCCACAACATTGTAATTCAATTTGAACAGTGGTATCTGACTTAGGGTCAGATACCACTGTGAGATACAATACTAAGATGAGCTGTACAATTAGGTAAATAAACTAATTTCATACTTTATTTTCCAAGCTTATGCAATTATATTTGTACAGTTGCATAACAAGCTTGGAAATTTCATTCTTAAAGGTTTTGATCTTCAAAAACAAAACAAATGAGGAGAAAAAGGTCATATTTCCATAACCATTGTAGCTGCTAACATCAGCATTTTTTACATAGTTGCTGTGTAATGAATGCAAGTACAGATTGTTTCATATTATTTCATAACACTTTGTAACAAATATTGACCTCTACAAATCTTCCATTTGTAATTCCATATTAGCAACTTATACATAATGTAAATATGACTCACAAGGCCTATTGAATTATTCTTTAGATATTATGCAATAACTTGTTCAAAAAACAGATTTTCAGTTTATGATACTTTTCATTTATTCTATATCAGATCAAGATAGTAATCTGATCGCTGACTCAGTAATTAAGGAAATTAATATTAATTAAAATAGATAATATTTGTGAATCAATTAATCATCAAGTACTATCTGTCTAGATTTATGAATGTCTAAATCGATGACTCAAAGATTATAGTAATTAAAAAGCACCTTCTACAGCTGTTACATAATTTAGTTGAGTCTTTCTCTTAAATATAATAAGTTATAAAAACCCCCTTTAGATTATCCAAAATATACAATTTCTATGAACATTTAAATTAAAACAAGTTCATTATCCATTTAAGTATGTATTACTATGCAAACATGATAAATTAACATACATTATCGAACAGCTGATTAAATTATCAAGTAACAATGGCAATGGAGCACAAGTGTTACTGCCGAGGTGATGAAGCCAACGCTTTGGATCTGTCCAAGCCGGAACATTTGATGCCCATGATGAGACCGTTTGCTATGAGGTTTTGATACTTTTATTTTGTAGTTTGAGTGTAGGTATACAAGTATCCAAGTATGTTGGTTTTGTAAATATTTTTGCATTGTGGGGATGATGCCAAAACTTTGGATCTGCCCATGCCATTTGATGCCCTTGTTGAGACCATGTACTATGAGGTTTTGATACTTTTATTTTGTAGTATTAGAGTATTGTAGGTTGTACAGGTATCTAAATATGTTACTAATATGTAAAATTGTTGGGATGAAATTGATACTGGGTATTATTTCAGATGAGACTCTGTTATTAGGTTTGATATTTTATTTTGTAGTTAGTTGAAGAATTATTCTGTAAATCAGAACTAGTATAAAAATATGGTGGTTTTTTATATTTATAGTTTTACAATATACTAGTTTTCCGCCCGAGCTTCGCTCGCGTGGACCCGGTAATTATTTAAATTTTTCTCTTCAACGAACATCTAAAAAAAAGAATTGTCCAAATTGGTCCAGTCGTTGTTGAGTTATGCGCTTACCAACACATTTTGCGATTCATTTTTATATATGTACTAGCTTTCCGCCCGCGGCTTCGCTCGCGTGGACTACAAACTTCTGTATTACATATTTTTGCAACAAAAGTTTGTTATCTACTGATATTTCATGTCAAAGTTTTTTATTATGTTCTATGAAAAAAAGGGTTGACCAAAATATCACACTGCGCGCGCCTCTATAAATTTGTAGTCCATGCGAACGAAGCCGCGGGCGGAAAGCTAGTTATGGGAGATTTTTGGGAGCTTTATGAGTGTTTTTTAACGTGTTAATATCTGCGTTAAGAGTATAAAAATGTCCGCAACTCAACTATGGGCTGCGGTCAGTCACTTAACATCAGGTGAACCGCATGCCCCGCTTGCCTGCTTTAACATAAAAAAAAAAAAAACTAAAATCTCACATTGCCACATGACATTTTCACGACTTTAGAAGCGTATATCTCAAAAAATAATGATTTTAGCAAAAAACGCATTTTGAAACCTCCATTTCATTTTTAAGGACCTATCTAATGACACCTCATTTGTTGATGTATTCGTGAATTTATTTTTTTACCCTCCGTTTACATGTACGCAAGTCACCCCTAAAAATATTTTTTTCAAATAAAATTTAGCCTATAAGTTGCACCTAATATTAGTCTATCAGCATATGAAATTTTATCAAAATCTGCCCAGTGGTTATTACGTGATTGACGCACATACAAACAGATAAACAGACAAACAGATAAACAGACAAACAGACAAACAGAAAAAAAAATTCTAAACATGGTTTTGGCATCTATAGAACATACTAATTGCATACCAATTACTCTTTTTGAAAAATATTCAATGTACAGAAATGTTTCGGTTACTGTTTTATTATATGTATAGATGTGATAGAATTACGGTAAAAAATGGTAATTAAATTTGATTACGTAAGAATATTCTTGCGTAATTTTTGTGTTACAGTCTAAAATCTAAATTATTACTAAATTTTATAATTTCGACATAGTAGCGAAACGATAACTTAAATTAAGTGATACAAAAATAAGTATTTCATGAGTAGGCACATATAGTCGGTATTCAGAATAATTCCAGTTTCGCGATTCGCTTCGCTTTCGTCTATGTTCAAAGCGTTTCATGTTTTGTTCGGCAGTATTACAATATTCCATTGTGAATCATAATAAATTTTACACGATTATCGATGGGTAATTGATACTTATCGTTTCGTGAAAGATATAGTACACTTTATAGGTCAATGTCGTAATTACTAAGAAATCGATATACTTGGCGTCACATGCTTAGTTCGCAGTTAAATTATTCCTACGTATTGATTTTTTTTAGAAATAAATTGGTTGAAATATTTTTTTATTATCTTTTTTATTTTGTTATAGGTCATGATAATAACTACTATATTATCCCGATTTAAATATATTATTATACATATTACCTATTGCGACGGGGGTGCGGGTTCGATCCCCACCAGTAGAAATTTATTATGTGATGAACATAGTAATTTCCGACTGTCTGGGTGTTAATTTATCTATAGTATGTTTGTATTTTAAAAAATCTATCTAGTTCCCACAGTATAAGCTTTGCATAGTTTGTGAATAGATGGCTTAGTGTTAAATGTCCCTAAATATTTATTTATTACATTTCTTACTGTTTTCCATATTAATTTCTGAAGAAGGAATTTCACTCTAAATTGGGTTTCGTACGCTTTCAAGTCTAATTTGGCAGTTAATAAATTAATTTAACCTTGACGATACGGATCCTTACCCACATCAGTTTAAATCGATTCATAATCGAGTTTTATTCTGCCTTAACCGTGTATTGTTATCGAAACCTTATCATTTCTATTAAGAGCAAAACAAATTTTTTCTTTTCAAAATCCATTATATTATTATGAATTTTAAATTGCAACGTTATTCACGAGTCACGACCAGTTTCAAAACTTATCGTCAAATTAAAAATCTATAGAAATGATGTTCAATTCCACCAAGAAGCAACAGTACAAAGTATAAAATATATTAGAAAGCTTTTCTATCCAATTTATGCGCGACCAAGTGGATACGATTAACAACTTAATCGTGCTATTTGAAAACGTATAATTACTCGTACTAACAACATAACTTGTCTCATAATACTTGCAATAAACGCTTTGTTAGTTTAGAGACGTACAAATATTACAATCTAATCCATTAGATTAGTTCTCATCTCACTAGTAATTATTGTTAGGCACTATTTCCAATGATACACATCACTTGCGCGTACATGTTTATTTTTATCGTCTTGTAATTTCAAGAGGCCAATACTACACTTACACCCTATTGTATAATAGTCAATAACACCATTTCAGAGAGGGTAAGTGACAATATCATAAACAACAGATACCCCACCCACCCACATGGCGCTATATTGTACTATCATGACATTGACATTTCAGTTACTGTAAACATATGTTACTTACATTATAAAAAGTGTGTATTCTACAGGTCCTTCGAGAATGAAACCTATATTTTATCCATCAAGTCGGCAAAGCACTTCGACACTCTGTGTTTATTGGTGTTAATTGGCGATCGTGACAACTTAAAGACAGGTGAAATGCTCCTTTAGGACCGACCATAGTCACGTGAGATTTGTAGGGCGAAAGGTCTCAATGTAAAAACAAGAAATATCAAAGAAGGAAGGGGATTGTAGTTATAATATAGCGTATAGTGCCGTTACGTTATACAGCATATTACTACAGCAAGAGTAAGATAAGTTAACTTGAACCGGTATTTTGTGATTATTTAAAAGTAGTTAAAAAAATGAGGTGTTAAAATACATGTGATATGGGTGGGGGCTAGTCTTAAACCTCACCAAGTAATACCAGGAGAGGTGAGGGTAAAAGAAGTAGAAAACCACCGCACGTAATTAATGAACGGCCCGTTTAATATCTCTGCTATAAAAAAATAATCAAACTATTTCAATTAAACCGTTTTAATAAAGTTGTTTCAATAGCACATTCCCCAATGTATATTAATGTTGACATAACATTGTGGTATTGTTTGTGAAGTAATTTAAAACTCGTTACGGCATGTATGACTTTATTTTCCTAAGTAATGACGTAGTTCATTCATAGTTGATAGTGAAATGTTTATGAATATTAAGTTTCTGATCAATAAGGGGACTCGAATTATTATTTTGTAATTAATATCTGTTAACGTGACTATTTTTCCGGGCTATATTATGACTGTTTATGATACATATTGGAGAGGGGGGACCCTCTAACAAAACCTTATATATTGTAGGACAAATATTTTTTCACGATATATAGATAATTTTTAACCACGGTTAACGAAGCTTTCGAATGCTGAAAGAATTTTTAAAATTGGTCCAGTAGTCTTTAAGCCTATTCCTTACAACCAAACAAAGGTTTCCTCTTTATAATAATAGTTAGAACATAAACCTACAAATAAACTATTCTTTACTCATTGATAATGCAGCTTTCGAATTGTGAAAGAATTTTCAAAGGTTTCAAACAAAGTTTTCCTCTTTATATCTCTTTATATTTTTAGTGTAGGTATATTTATAAGATTAGGACATACACCTACAAATAAGCTATTACACGTTCATAAATGCACAACTAGCATGCCACATTGTTCCCAGGGTGAATAACCTGCAAGCGACGGTTGAGAACATGCTAAACTGTGGACTTTTAACGGATTTCGTGTTCAGTGGCGATGGGAAATTACTATCTAGTATATGGAGAGAGACTGCCTTTATGAAATATAACGTACATTTGATAAATCCCAAATACTTCAAGTGGAATGTTAGGTTCGTTTGTAATTATATTTGTATCAAAATTGTTAAATGTTAGTCATTTATTGTTTTTACGATTCCATCTTACTATTGCACTAAGAAATCAATATGATACGACTTACTAGTACGATAGATAGAGGAAGATATCACTTATTAATATCTTTACGTTATATCAGTCGTAAAACCTCTTTACGCTTGTCCACAAAAAGATACAGTACCAAACATGCTACAGTCAAAGTATATTACTTTTAGTTTAATAAATATCTATTTTATGTCTATCCACAAAACGTTTCCCTTTTTTGGAAATATTCGGCACAATCTGCACTTCCAAATCATTTCAAGGTATGCAAACGAAAAACGCGATACATTTATTAGACAGTTTATGTTAATTTCTGAACTGTTATTTCGCCAACTAGCTTTACATAGTCAGTACATTATTATGTTGTATGTCCTGCGTGAAGCCATTCAGGACATGATCCGTATATAATTTGCCTGGAAGGCTGATTGAATGTCACGCCAGCCGCAGACGGCTAAACACACGTAAACTTGCTTTAGTATGGCCAATATTGTATAGGTAAATCACTTGAGGGGTTGGTTGTTAGTTATTATTATGTCATTGCTAACGAATAAACGATAGAAAAGTTAAGTAACAGAAGATGCAGTCAGTTCTTTGATGGGTGATTAAATCTGATCTGGACTCAATATGCCTCGACGAGGTACTTATGAAAATCGGTGTTTGAAATTCTTCATTCATTGATTCGAAAAGTTACTGTAAAAAAGAAATACAGACTCAATGCCCAAGATTATTATTAATAGGAAATGGGAGCTCAACACGTTTTGACATATTTGTAAGATCAATCAGTGGCGATTAAATGACTAACGGCCGTTTTCAATATTCTATCTGTCCCTTGTTTAGCTTACAAATCTATCTATTTGCACTTACTTTGATTTCAATATCCTAACGACGGATACATTTGCTATATCTTTTGTCTATCTATTGTCATATAATTTGACATGACAATCTATCCATAATCATTAATACATTATTGAAAATGGCCGTAAGGCGGCTTGGCTCTCAAACAAAATCTTGACACTATTTTCCTGTTTACAAAAATAACTAATGTTAGTCATCAAATACGAGTTACAACATAGCATAGGGATTACCTGTCATTTTATCATGATCAAAGGTGCGCCCAATGATAAGAAAGACCCTATCGGTTTATAACAACTTGAGACTACAGTTTCACCCCACAGAAACTATCATTCGTTTATTAATTTCTGTGTTTATTCCTCAAGTATTTCGATAAGCATTCAAATTATCAGTTGATATTTGTCTGTTATCTAGTTTCATTTCTTTCGTTTTATGCGTCGTCATTTGTAAATGCAAAAAATCTAAAGTTCGATAGTGTCTGGAATGACAGACGATAATGTATATCGAATAAGTGTGTTAAATAACGCGACATGTAGTATAGAAAAGGATGCCCTTTTATTGCATAAAATTAATCTATGTGCTAAATATTATCGAAATTTGTAAATTTGTTCAGCCGTGATTGCGTGTATAACATCCAACTTTTTTTTTTTTTTTTTTTTTATGGCAGAGCAAGCAAAGGAGCAAGTGGGTCACCTGATGTTAAGTGATCACCGCCGCCCATGAACATCTGAAACACCAGGAGTGTCGCAGGTGCTTTGCCGGCCTTTAATGGACATATACGCTCGTCTCTTGAAGGCCCCAATGTCGAATTTCTTTGAATTAAAAAAATTAAAAAAACTTTCATCCTACTTCTATTATAAAGGCGAAAGTTTGTAAGTATGGATGTATGGATGTTTGTTACTCTTTCACGCAAAAACTACTAAACCGATTATGATGATACTTGGTACACATATAGATAAGGGTTCAGAATAACATATAGGCTACTTTTAATCCCGGAGTTGTCATTTAATCAGAAGTTACGCGGGTGAAACTGCGGGGTACAGCTAGTATCGAATAAGTATTAAATAACTGTTTGTTTTAACGCGAGTACTTTCCATATTAAATGGTCATGGGTGACTGAGATGACATCTGTCTTCACGATTGTTTCAAAAATTGTGTAGCTACCTCCACTTATTTCCACAATAAAACCAAAAAAAAATCTGCTATGATAGAAAGTTTTTCTCTCTATTATAGCTGTGCTATAACCGTATAAGTATTCTCAAACTATTTAACTAACAATAGCCCATAAAATATAAATTCCGGTTCACATACTTGCATAATACCGTGGACACAGGTCGAGTCATGGTGAACTGTAGTCATTTACCTTTAATCGATTTTCCTTGTTAACGGTATTATTTATTACAATATAAGCCGGCTGTGCTAATTAATTGTACGATGATATCGTAGTTGTAAGTTGTAGGACAGTATTATGGAAATATGTAGTGTAGGTGAAGTTGTGAATCTTGTAACGTAATATAGTTAGTATTTAAGAAGTTCTAGACTATAAAGTATTATTTACTTCAAAGTTTACATACTACATGTTGTAATGTTTTAGGTTAAAAGTTAAACACGAGGTTATCACGTATTTTTTGTGTTTACAGCAGTAAGCAGCATTTATTATTGATCTCTCAGTCTTAACTGATACCATATTCATGAAAATGTCTCTCTCGAGGCAATTTCTCTTCAAATAAACCGACACGAGTCTAACCAAACTGCCCCAAAGCGTTGCAAGTACAAATTCCGATAATCTCGGCACCCCTTACAAACATGTCGATTAACATATTATGAACTTGATTGTAATACACAGGCTAAGTAACTTTAACTATTGAGTTTCTTGCCAGTGTCTTGGAGCGTTTTGAGCCGTAGATGGTATATGGATAGAAAAATTCATATGTATTCTTAAACATTGACCATTTCGTTAATCGTAAACTTACATTCAAAAGGTCCTTTGATCCCAGGTGAAGACATGAACTGTCTCGATACGGTAGGGCAGGATAGTCTGATCGAGCCCCTAAATAAGAATTCATCATTGGAAAAATCTGTATCATTCTTCCCATACCCCAAAAGAGCATATAGGACTTTACATAAGAATGGTGGTTCATGACGCTACCAAGACAGGAGACCGTAACCATTACTTCACTTCAGAAAGGGTTGGTCTCGTTATTTAATTTAAAGAAATATTGTGTACATGTTATTCCACTTTGGGAAATGTTGGTCCGTTATTTCACTTTAGGAAATGCGGCTTGAACCAGCACCTAAGTTTTCTTTATAATAAGACATTTGTACGATAATTTCAGCTTCAACAAGATGCCGCTGCAACTGACAAAGCCCGCGCCGCAGTTCAAGACCACCGCGGTGGTGAACGGCGAGTTCAAGGACGTGGCGCTCTCCGACTACAAGGGCAAATACGTCGTGCTGTTCTTCTACCCGCTTGACTTGTGAGTGTACTGATGAACGATTTGTTGTAGGGACTATAGAGGGCAGGTTGAGGAACTTTCATACAGAAAACATAGGCTTTAGGCATTAAGTGAAGTGGCCGGGTAAGGGATATGTTTCCTATCTTACTTCTTGCATGCGTATTGGCGAAATGTTTTGGACTTTTATCAAAATATCATCAGATGTACAACATTTTTCACCAGTTGATTAGACTATAGTTCAAAATCAGCAAGACTGAGAAAGATATGGTTTTGCCAGGACTAGGAATAATGCCCTTGGAATTAAAATAAAAAAAATATTGCTGTTAAGAAATTTCAAGAATTACAGCAATATATAACTTAAAATAGACATGTTTAAGAAGACTGGCTGGTGAGACCCAAACTAGACTTACGTCTCCTGGGCCTCACAGTACAATCTTGAAAGCACATACGCTGTTACATTACATGCGAAGGCATTGTTAGTTGAAAAGGAAAAACTATATCTGTTGAGTCTTGTAATATATTTAGCAAAGGAAAAAGCTTGTGATATATTTATCATCAAAAGTTCCCATGAAAAGTATAATTTCAACACAGTTTATTATTGTGATGTTTATGCCGAAAAAGTAAGACCGTGCATTTATTAAATTGATTCTTAACCAGAATCTATTCAGTAAAACTCTGTGCCTTATAAAAGTTAATTGATAAATAAATAAATAAAATAAAAAATCCGTTTATTGCCTTTACCAATTAAAACTTAAATACGTACGATAAAAATACAATCATATCTTTACAAAAAAAAAGTAAGGCAAAAGGGCTACATTCAGCAACGCTGTTATATTACTTTAAAGCAAGTTTATTAAACTAGTTCACACAAAATCGGTACGGCCTTCGATATTTCTATACGCTTTGTCCTGACACTACACTACCCTCCGCGTACCGACGTAATTATCGGCTCCTCTTCCCTTTGTCCGCAATTTACACTCGGCAGTGATTAGTGATCAAAGATTCGCTGTCGGTTGACAATCGATTGTAACCCTTTGGAAGGTTTAAGAAGGCGGTTAGGTTCAAAGCGATCGTACTATAGCATAGCCTATATGAATATGAAGATAAAAGATTTGAACGTTTGTTTGCAAAACTATGGCATAAATATAAATTGTAATTTTAATATGAATTATAACTGTTCCCAAAAATGGATTAGACTTAACACTAAAAAGTACAGAATTCGATTCATTTTTATAGTCTATGCGAAGCCGGTGCCTATTTATAATTTAACAGGAATTTCGAAGAGATTCTATATATAATAAATCCATTCGTATAGTATGCTTGTCAAATTAACAATTGCAATTTTAAATAGAAAAATAGACTTACCTATTTTGAATTACATTTATTTGAGAAAAACCTCACTTCGACCAAGAATTATTTTAATTCACTGAATTGGCTCTGCTGAGGCTAGGCGGCTTTACTGAATTTATTGAATAGGCACGAAACTACTCGACCAATTTGAATGATATTTTGTACAAAGATTTTTTGAGACCCTAAAATCCGACGGAAGGGATAGATAGATATACGCAAGTGAAACCGCGACACTCAGCTAGTCGTTAGTTACTCCAACTAGAACACCATTCTTTTGATATTTCCCGCGGCGTCGCTTCCCACGGTGGTCGCACCCTTAATTCTCCTTTACACAGGCCTTAAACAGAATTCATAATACAGTTAGCGAATAATTTTACACTCAATTTGCATTCAAATATTCGTAAGATACTTTGGGAAGTCGTTTAAACCTGTTTGAGTTAGTACAAGGACTGTCGGGAGCTATGTAATGTCATAAACTTGTTGCCAACTGCCTTAATACTAGGTATATCGCGTGTTCCATTGTATGTGATTTTGACGACCCGATTGGTGCAGTGGAAACAGCAATGGTTTATTGCGTTGGAGGGTGTGGGTTCGATCCCCACGAGTAGAAAATTATGATGTGATGAACAGTGAAATTTTCTACTGTATGGGTGTTAATTTATCTATAGTATTGTTTCCAAAAAGTTTAATGTCTAGGAATATTTATTTAAGTAAATATAGAAATTTTGGAAATCCATCCATCCATTTTCGAAAATTTGCGAATTTGCTCAAATAATTAATTTATTGTTTTTGTAATAACTTTTTATAGCATTTCTTTATAAGAACTCAATTTTCATATTAATGAATATTATCAGATCGTAAGCCAATATTTGAATATATTTTTCGCGAATTTTGGCACGAAGCGTGAAAGGGAATTAATTATAATGTTAATCAAGTAATTTATCGGCTAATTAAAATTGTAAACTACTCGTATATTTGCACACAAATAATTTTATTTGGTGTTAAATTTGTTTGAACATATTTCAAATAACAGAATTATAAAGTTAAATAAGCGCTAATTATTATTTGACTAGAAAATCAATATTTATCTCTACTAATAATATATATTAACCTAAAGCGTTTGTTTGCTTAAACTTGCTAATTTCGGAAATACTGGTACGATTTAAAAAACAGTCCTGCGCCTGATCTCTCTCCGGTCATGTCGGTCTGCCATCCCATCGGGTTATGAGAGTAAAGGAATAGAGAGTGCACCTGTGTTCGCGCGTACACGCCTGCACTATAATATCGTCTGTGTCAAAATCGGTCAGGGGAGCTATGCTATTATTGATTGCGTTCATGAGAATGTAATGTTAATGTAAATGTAACATACTATTATGATGCACACTTTAAGATCATTTTAGATTACAATCTGTAGTGAGTGACGTGACCTAAGCCTTAACCGCCATCTTATCTTTTCGTATAAAAGGTTGCCTAATGCCTATGTCAATGTTACAATATTCACTTTATAATATTAAGAATAGATATTCCATATGAGCTTCATTACTCAGAGTAATTCTTTAGACATTAATATCCTCCCAGGACTGACATAATTTATGACACGTTTTAAAATTAATTAAAAACAGCTATAATATAGTGTCGAGGGGTCAGTTAATTTTAATTATCTATTATCATATTATTTATATCATGTAATTATTTACTTCTAGTAAACTCAATAAATCGTGTGAAACGTGTTATACAATAGTCGTAAATTATTTATGACGTATACAAAACGTCACGGAATATTTATGAATAATTTTGTGTATTTTCGGACCGGACGTTTATTTTTTGTGTTAAACTAACATAAACTTTAAATATACGTCATACATATTTAAATATCGGAATAATGTTAACTATAAATATAAAAATACAAATATATATCACAAAATAGGCCAATATTCATTTTCTGATTACCAATTTTAACTTACTTAATATGTACATTAAGGGGAATCTACTATTAATAATACTCATGTTACTAACTTGTCTAATTTACTGTGTTGTACGCAATTCTTTTAAGGCTATACTATCAAGGGGAATTTAAATTAATATGAATACTACAATTGAACTGAATAACTTTCAAAAACAAAATAAAAGTAATTTTGTGTTTAGTGTAAAGAAGCCGGTATTATGACAAAATTTATTCTTACATTTTTTATCATTAATAGTAATATATTGACGACCCGATTGGCGCAGTGGTTCAGCAATGGTCTATTGCGCCGGAGGGTGTGGGTTCGAGCAGAAATTTATGATGTGATGAACATTGTAATTTTCTACTGTCTGGGTGTTAATTTATCTATAGTATAGATAGAAAATAGTATGTATGTATTTACAAAAAAAAGTATGTTTAAGTATGTCTATCAGTCATCTAGTTCCCACAGTACAAGCTTTGCTTAGTCTGGGACTAGATGGCGTTGTGTTAAATGTCCAGAAATATTTATCTATTTATATATTTCATAGTATTTGTATTTAAATACGACGGTGGGAAGATGAAATAAAAGCGATCGCAGGCCCTTATTGGAGCCGTCGAGCTAGATATAGAGAAGAATGGAAGAGGCCTTTGCCAATCAGGGCACACAGATAGTTTAGTTGTCGATAGAAAATAACTTAACCTATTACAAATTGTAAAATCTGAATAAAGGCTATTATTATTATTATTATTATATTTCATAGTAAACATTTGTAACATTCCAGCACGTTCGTGTGCCCCACCGAGATTATCGCGTTCTCGGAGCGCGCGGACGACTTCCGCAAGATCGGCTGCGAGGTGATAGCCGCCTCCACCGACTCGCACTTCACGCACCTCGCCTGGATCAACACGCCGCGCAAGCAGGGTGAGCAAAACCATAGTTTTTTACATTACATAATATTAGAATAAGAGTTGAGGCGTATTTATCGTAATAGGTAAAAATACTTAGTATTTTAATGTCACAACCTGTCACTGTGACTACTTTTTACTTATATACGTGACTGAAATACTAGGTAATAAAAAAGTAAAAAGTACGCGTCACAGATTTACAAACCTGTGACAGCCGTACTGTTCCCAGTTCCTCGGAATACGTACTGGCAAGCTAGTATTTTTGTCATCACTCTATCTCCCTCTTGCATATCGTCTTAACATAAGCAAGAGTAAGATGCAAGCTAGTAGTATTTTTATAACAATTTTATCTCTCTCTTGCCTACAGTGTTATGGTATGTAAGAATAAGATGGAAACTAATATTTTTGTCGCCACTTTATCTCACTCTTGCATATCGTGTTAAGCTATACAAGAACGAGATGAAGTTATTGTTTCGTTAACTAGTATTTTGGAACTAGTATTTGGCACTAGTATTTTTCTGTCACTGGAACGGTAACAACTAGTATTTTCTAAACCTAATATAACCCAACTCTAATTAGAATTGGGTGATGAAAAATATCCTGGCTCAGAAATATCCTTGAATGGGTATTATTCCTTTAACAAAAAGGGAGGAGTCTCGACCAGTCCGAACCACAGGACTGGCCGGCCGTTAGGCCCCGAGGATCGATGTTTAGATGCTGTATATATGGTAAGCGGCGAAAACATTTTAACATCGCGATTTAGGAATTGTGACGTCACGTGACGCCACAGTATCTTCACTACATAGTATAAAACAAAGTCGCTTTTTCTGTCATGTGTCATGTTGTATGTCCCTATGAACGCTCAAATCTTTAAAACTACGCAACGGATTTTGATGCGGTTTTTTTTAATAGATAGAGTAACTCATGAGGAAGGTTTTTATCAGCATTGCACCCGTGCGAAGCCGGGGCGGGTCGCTAGTATATAAAAAACAGCTGCACAGCAGTCTTCTGTTGCGCAGCTGTTTTGTTTGCGCCTTGGACAAAAAACGATACAAAGAGCTGACTGCCCGCCTTCTATTTTATAATTACATATTAAAATTGGGCGAAGATAAACATCCTGGCTCAGAATTATCCGTGATTGGTTATCAAATCTGTTGAACAGCTGCTCCGGCTTGCCCTGGACAGAAAACAATACAAAGAGCTGACTGCCAACCTTAATTGTTGGAGAGGCACTACACGACGACATTTTAGAATTTGTATGTGTGAATTAGTGGCTCGCTTTTAGCACACCGTTGTAATGTATAAGTCAAGACCTTTCATTTAATACCACACTCGCTAGAATACATGTGTCGCCACCCCATTTCTACCCGTGGGTGTTGTAAGAGGTAACAGTGGTAATTTTGCTGCTTAACATCTTCAGCAATAAAAGAGTGGGAGCCGAGTATTGCATGATTTGGCCAAGCTCGCACTGTTGTTAGTACCGCCCCTCCAGCAGAATAACGGCGTGAAGCAGTATTGCACTGTGTTCCGTACTGTGAGCAGGTGCCGGAAGGCCTGTATTCCCATGCCATTCCTCTCCCGTCAGTTCTACTCCTCCCAACTTCCCATCATTAATCCTCTCCCTATCCCCCCTTCCTTCAAGCCGGCAAGCGACAGTTTGATGTAGATGTACATGGGCTGCGGTCAATCACTTAATCAGGTGAACCGCATGCTCCGCTTGCCTGCTGTTAAAAAAGCTGTAGGTTAGGTATTGTTAGTGCATGCGTGTTTGCAGGTGGTAGGCGGTCGTCGGTACACGACGCCGGGTTTTTGCTGCGGTCGTTAAAACGGTTAGGGTTTTGCGCGCGCGAGCCTCGACGTAGGTCGGCCTCGGTGGGCGACGTGAGTGAGTCAAGTCAAAACACGGGGTTATTGTACGTTGCTGTGTTTGGGTGATGCAACTACTTGATGCTTTGGTGTCTATATAGCTATTTGAAAGAATGCCTAACTTGGAGTAGTATGACTAAGTGATCCAACTGTACGCGCAGTTTGGTCACTAAATTAAACTGTTTAGTGCAGAGTTCCCAATCTATTTTGTGACGTAGACCCCTTGCAGGTTTTCATAGACCACTTTGGATATTTATTTATTTATTTATTTATCTTTAAGGGTACACCAACAAAATGTTTACAAATAAGTACAATAAAAAGTTACATTTGTTTTCGTTTCGCAAACATTTCAAATTACAGGCGTACACAGCTTGTTTAGAAACTAATATAAGGCAACTTTGTAGCTATACATTTTAAATTTTGATTATATATCTCTAGATAACAAAAAAAGCAGAACAAGTATATTTAATTATTTACCTACCTTACATTGTTGTTCTTATATTTTTATAAAAATATGAGGGTTTATTCGAAAAAATGTCTATGGCATGGTCAAGGCGGTAAGAGTGTATTTCATTATATGAAGACATCATTCTCAGAATCGGCGAGTACTTATACACATTCGTTTTTGTTTGGGGGATATAGAAAGTTTTATGTTTTACTACACTTCTGGCATGATGATTGCGTGGAATGAGGATATTTATATTATTTAATGTATCAGAGGCCGAGATGTGGCTGTTAATTATTTTGTAGAGAATTGTAAGATCTAGGATATAGCGTCGATGCTCCAATGGATATCACTGGTTTAGTGGATTAACGGGTTTTCAGACTCGACTCTTTAATCTTTTCCCTCCATATTCTTAAGCCAGCAATGCGACACCATTGTTTATGGGTTGCGGTAGTCACTTATCAGGCGGTCTATTGCTTACTGACATAAAAAATAACTACACTCATTACTAAAAGTATACAATCTATAGGACCTTCCATTAATCCCGTGAGGTTCATAGGAGGGTATGGTCTATATAAAATCCTATATCCTTCAGTGCCTAACACTATTTTATTACCTAAATCTCATCATGTCCCTCTTATGTTTTTGAAATCCAACATTAGTATCTTTCACTATTTTGATTTAAATAATATATTTAAGCTTCACTGTCATGACCATTTCCATTCTATATCAGAGTAATTTGTATACTTGTTACATCAACCTTTTAAAATGGAAACTATAAAATAACATACACTAAGGGCATCTTTCAAATAGTTAACAAGGCCAAAGTATTCAGAGAGTAGTTGCATTAAATTTTGGCTATACATTTTCATGTAGTATGAAAACGTGGAAACTTAACTGGAGGGGTTAAAAATTCTTTCAAATGGGATTTATGTGGTCTATAACCTTTTGATGCAGGTTCTTGGCGCTTGTCTACGGCTTTTTTCGCGTCGTGTCTCGCAAATTGTGAATGTTTTGGTATTGTGTAAAGCATTTTAATTAAGAATACGCAGGGTATTCACTAATGTTGGAACTTTTAGGTCATGCAGTATAAAAGTTTATAAAAATTAATAAATCAAGAACTATGTCACGATTGAACGATTGTTAGGTGTTTCAACCAAGAGATCCTGGGTTCGATTCCTGGTGGAGAGGTGAAAAAATGTCTCGTTCTGGTAGGGCATAAAAGGCTGATCACTTATAAGCCTCTAAATAACATTTTAAACGGATTTAACTTCCACCCTATGCAACAACACCTTTACGTTTTTATGTCACGGTACCATATCACGCTTATCCTTATTTAAAATGTGTTATACTTGTATGTTTAGAGATTTTCGTCTTTAATTTATTTCTTTAATTATTTAACCAATTACGACCCCAACTAGAAGCAGGCTGTATTTTGGGATCCTGTTCATTATATACTGTAGTTATGGGTGGATACTTTTAGGTTTATATAAAATTAATTGGGTTTCGTTCTTACTTAATTCCCTAAATTATTATCATGTTTTTGAACCTTTAAAAAGCTATTTATGAAATAATTTGAATGATTATAGACACCTAAAGAACTATTAATCAAATTATTTGGATATTTTTAGACCCTAAAAAGTTATTTATTAAATAATTTTGATGTTGATTTAACGATAAGTGAGCCATCGTATAATTAGTTGTATTAAGACGGTTTATACTACTGTATTTTAACTCCTCGCGAGGAGAGACGTGACCGCTTAAACGTCCCACTCCCCCTGATGAAGGACCTCCGAATCGGTCCGAAACTGTCGGTCTAAACCGAGTTAAAATACAGTGAGTATAAACCGTCCTAATACAACTAATTTTGATGTTTTTAGACCCATATACAGTTATTCATTATTAACATTTGATTCGCAGGCGGTCTCGGCCCGATGAACATTCCGATAATCAGCGACAAGTCGCACCGCATCGCGCGCGACTACGGCGTGCTGGACGAGGAGAGCGGCATCCCGTTCCGCGGCCTCTTCATCGTCGACGACAAGCAGAACCTGCGCCAGATCACCGTCAACGACCTGCCTGTGGGCCGGTGAGTGACTAACGCTGGTGATGTACTTAATAAAGACTATGACCCTGCGAAAAACACTATGCTTTGCATATGCTGCAGAAGTTGGTGCAAAAACTGAGTCTTCATAATATACACTTTTTCATTTAAAACTCAAAGGTTTATCAACGCACAGCTTAAACCGCTGGACCGTTTAGGGTGGAATTTGGCATGATGTTTTAACGTAGGCTAAGAAAGGATTTTGATCCCCACGGAATCGGGGGAAACAGATATACTCGGGTAAAACCGCGGGGCACAGCTAGTAGTTTTATATGGAAACTTTGCTAGCTAATGAGCTAGTTTTCTTCTGTAAATATAAAGATTACGGTATAATATATGACGTAATGACATTTACCTTTAGTTTTTTACTTGTTGTAAACAATTTAAACAATCTATCCATAACTTATATTTGAGCTTATTTATGCAAACAATCTTTAATGTAAGAGATATTTGTGCTTCTGTTCTGTTATTCCTCTAGGAGTACAAGATTTGTCTAATTTAAATAGTTAATATGGAATTTAAATAAATAAATAAATATTCAAGGACATTTAACTCTATGCCATCTAGTCCCAAACTAAGCAAAGCTTGTACTATGGATGTACCTAAACTTCCTTTTTTGTAAATACATACACACTATAGATAAATTAACCCAGACAGCAGAAAATTACAATATTATCACATAATAATTTTCTACACGTGGGGATCGAACACACACCCTCTGGCGCAATACACCATGGCCACATTACTGCGCCAATCGGACCGTCAAGATATTAGTTTTAAGATGTTTTGTAATGTTTAAATAAATATCATCCAATTTGTCACCCAGTTCCGTTGAAGAAACCCTCCGCCTAGTGCAAGCGTTCCAATACACGGACAAGTACGGCGAGGTGTGCCCGGCCAACTGGAGGCCCGGCGCCAAGACCATCAAGCCCGACACCAAGGCGGCGCAGGAGTACTTCGGCGACCAGAACTGAGACCACTGATTACCTAGCTGTTATGTACTAGCAATAAAGTTGTTCTTTTAAAGTGTGTTTTATTAGATTCAATGTTACCAAATTTAAGTACAGTACTATTGTAAATAGAAAAACTTTTTGTTTTTTTGGTTGTATTGTAATGGATAGGCTCAAAAACTACTTCACTAGACATATACTTACTTACTACTAGACATATTGTAAAAATTCATTGTTCAGCATTCGAAAGCTACATTATCCATGAGTAACACAGGTTATATATAAGCATTATGCTACGGGAGCGAAGCCGCGTGGATAAGCTAGCTTAATGATAAAAACGTCCTATATGAGAATTTATAATGGGGTGCCATCATTTTTTGCCACTCATCTAAATTTCATATCAGTTCCAATTTAAAATCATAGATGGCGCTCCACCAAAAATTACGCATATGAAAATTCCATTAATAGATTATAGATGGCGCGCTTCAATAATAGTGAAGGAGAATTCGGTTGATAAAAGCGTGAACTTAGTTCTATTAGTAGATTAAAGATGGCGCGCTCCTGTAATAGACACTAAATTAAAAAATGCTTTAATATAAACGATCCAATACACAGATTATAGATTCATTTTCTTTTCAGTGATCAAAATATAGTCTTTGTCTTTCATTCGTTAATGATAATTGTAAATTCTTATTTCTAGCAAGTTATGGATGTAAGTCTGTTATCACTCATCACTCTGAATTTAGTCATTAATATTTCATACATCATAAGTCATAACTTTCAAACGTTGTTCATAACAATAAATTAAAATATAAAAATAAAAATATAAATTCTATATATATATATAAAGTCTCATCGATTAACATAACTACATACGTGTTGGAAATCTATTACTTACAAAAATAATTCTGTTTCATATTACAAAAAACGCCGACAATTTATTTATTTTGTTCAAACGACAAACGCCGATAAGCACTTACGATGACAGTTTTTACTTTAGAAGTAACTTAAACATTGGGTTTCAATTTCAAACAATTGAATAAAGCCGGTACTTATTCCTTGACATGGGACCAAAAGTATAATTTTGTGTTTGTTTTAACGCGAGTACTTTCCATTTTAAATAAAATACTTTTTAAAGGATTTTAAACGCGGTATAATAAACCGGGACCAAAACATTTTTCAAATAGCATGATCATTGATCACTGAATTTACCAAAATAATGATAAATTATCAATAAATAATACAATATCTTTTTTGCAAATACTAAACAATTGGCGAGTAATTTTACACTTGCAAGGGGTTAAATAAATACATATAAATTAATAAATCAATCATAATACGACATACCTATTATAGTTACTTTTTACTTAAAAAGATGATAAAGAGTTTCAGAATTTAGATAAGGGTTAACTAACCGAGATAAGCCCCTATATCCTACCCATTTCTATCCAATAATATTATGAATTTATGACGTGGTATGTATATTTCGTAGTGTATAAATATTATTTAAATAACATTAAATGCCTATATTAAACTCATAACTTAGCAACACTGCCTTGTCAATTGATGCAAGCTTTTTTAGCTATGAGCATATCGATAAATTTGTATATTTAAAGGTGATTATACACGTGACAATTACCTATGAATCCTTAATTATCAGTAAACATTAATTATATGTACCCTTCAATATTTAACTTTTAAATAATATTATAAAGTTACATGAAACTACACCTTTTAAAATTGGTAAGTTTATTTGTCTTCAATCGACTTCTTATTTCAGTAACTATATTTTTAGAATTATAAAATATCAGAAAAATACTAATCAAACAATGTATTTTAGGGAAGATAATATTTAAATTTAGAATAGAATATGTACGAACTTGGAATGAAACTACCATAACGAACTTATTATATTTTCAAAATTTTTCCAGAAAAAATAACAGAATACTTTAAGAATGTTAACAATAATGATTGAATAAATAAATAAATTAATTAAATAGTTTACTTCATTTTAGAAATTAAAAGGTGTAATGTATACTCCCCTTTATCCGTTCGTTGTTTACAATTATAATCCACCAATAGGAAGGCTTTATTCTGGATTCAAAATCCGAAAAGGGTAGTCGTGCGCAGTTGCTACATACAGACGGTTATAAAAATTGGAATAAAATGGGTCCAACGAATTTAAATGAAATATACAACACTACTACAGAAACTGTAAGTCTTTTAACAATATTTATTTTCTTTATTTACTTTTGTGTCGCATTAATTTTAGTTATTTTAAATAATAAAATAACGTGGGTAGGTAAAAAGTAGTTAAAGAACCTTTTTATGACGTAGAACGTAATCGGCGTTACCTAGGCGTCGCATTTTGCGTATGCATGATTAATGACTATTTAACATTTTTCCAAAAATATACTTTCTTTTATATAAAATGCTGTTCATAAAGGAATAAAACGTATGCAAATTGAGATATTAGTATTTTCTTGAGATTCTTTTGACGTGATTACTTTCCATATTGAATATATTTCTTTGTGCAAGCCTAACGTAAATTATTGCGCCTAATTAATCCGACTAGATGATCAAAGCTTCACAATAAAGGTTTCAACTTAGAAAATGTTTAAGAACATGTTTAAGACAGAATAACTAAATTTAATGATCCTAAAGGTATCATCTATACAGTGTTACCTGTTCTATTCAACTTTTTGAGTCCTTCTGAAAAAAAAGTTCCAAAATTCATGAAGTCAACTAACCATGGGATATCCACTACTTTCTGGAAACATTTTAACTTTTAAGTTCGGTCTACTCAATTTAAACAACAACTCTAAAATATTTGTGGTGGTTAAAAGAACTAGAACATTTTGAAATTACAAAATTAGTAAAAAATAGAATAAAAAATAGAAATACGGGCGATTACTGTCTATAAAAAAGTGTTTGTAAATGATACGCTAAGTAAGAGATGCAGGCTTTA
Source organism: Phoebis sennae (assembly GCA_001586405.1). Taxonomy (NCBI): domain Eukaryota; kingdom Metazoa; phylum Arthropoda; class Insecta; order Lepidoptera; family Pieridae; genus Phoebis; species Phoebis sennae. The sequence continues at coordinate 451,506 of LQNK01000057.1, read as the reverse complement.
TTTAGACTTATGATTAATAACCTATCCGTCAATTAAATGTATTACAGTAAAGTCTCATGAATAAAGCATTTTTTTTAAATCATTTTATTGGTGGATGTTTACACTTGTTGTATTGTGTGTCTCCCTGTGTTGTGGAAGACAGGCTTCTTCTACAATTCACTAGTTAAAGCAAAAAAGATGTACAACTGACAAAGAAAAAATAAAAAGGAAAATAACTATGTTTCTTTTTTTTTCTTTACTTCTTCTTTTGGTCCTTAAATGTTTATTTATTGCAGTTGCCGTCATGGATAAACCAAGAAGCATGGCAGGCGCTTCAGTCTGCCGTGGAAGACCACAATACTGTACGGCGACGATGGTCCAGCGTGTTCGAAGGTACATCTTATATACCAGGAAATTTTGAAAAAAATCCTCCGTTTTATAGCAGAACGAAAAGTTTTAAAAAACTCATATGAAAGAAGCAACACCTAGAAATAGTAATCGTTTTTGCAACACAAGTATGAGAACAATCGCTTAAACCCTTTTTATGTTCTTACTTTAAAAATTAACGTCATGACGTAGATTAATACGACCGTATTCAATATTCTATCTATCCCTTGTTTTGCTTACTAAAGTTGGACAAATCTATCTATTTGCACTTACTTTGATTTCAATATCCTACCTACGGATATCCGTTCCTATGATTTTTGTCTGTCTAACGTCATATAACTATCTATCCATAACCTTTGATAAATTTTTGAAAACGGCCTTTATAACTGGTACTTCTAACGAAAAGAATTATTAAAAATACAAAACCAATAAATAAACGCCATTCAGCACAGTTCAATGGGTAATGAATAATGATATTGATTTGAGTGTAATTTTATCTAGCAGAATCAACAAACAATAAAATCGACGCTGTGATGCAGGAATTCAGGATGAATGGATCCGATTCCCCGTACGATCCCCAAGATACGGTAGAAAGTGTGCCCCTGCAAAATACAGGTTCGTAAACATACACAATACCTACTTCCTAATAGTTAATAGTAAGTAATGAAACTATCCTCTGTCCTACTTATATCACTTTTTTACGTTATAGCAGGCAAGCGGGGCATGCGGGGCATGCGGTCCACCTGATGTTAAGTGACTGACCGCAGCCCATGAACATCTGCAACATTTTTATGCGACATTTTTGTCGCAGATGCCGCGCCGGCTTAAGGAAGGAGAGGGGATAAGGAGAGGATAATGATAGGAAGTTGGGAGAGGACTAGAACAGGATAGGATGAGAAATGGGATGGGAATACAGGCACACTTGTATTATTAATACGAATGAGTGAGGATGTATGTATGTTTGTTACTCTTTTACGTTAAAGTACTGTGCAATAAGTAGACATTTTACAGTAATAATATTATAGTTTACTAGCTGAGCTCTGCGGTTTCACCCACGTATATCCCGTTTCCGTAGGATTTTCGGGATAAAAACTATTCTATGTCATTCCTGGTGTTTCAAATAATCTCTGTACAAAACTTCGTCCAAATGTTGTACCACCATCAGTATTTAAATAAAAAAATATTCCTGGACATTTAACACAACGCTATCTAGTCCCAAACTAAGCAAAGCTTGTACTATGGAAACAAGATAACTGATATATGTACATACTTAAACATATTTTTTTTGTAAATACGTACATACTATAGATAAATTAACATCCAGACAGTAGAAAATTACAATGTTCATCACATCATAATGTTCTGCTCGTGGGGATCGAACCCACACCCTATTTCCTATAAATACCTCAAACGCCGGCAACGCATTCGCGTGACCCGTAATCCTTTGCCCGCGAGGCGATAAAAAAAGCTAATAAGAGATCCTTTCAATGTCCAGGCTTGTTAGGCCTGGGTCCCCCCAGCAGCTACCTGCGCCAGAAGTCGTGGCCGGCGCCGGAGAGCACGCCGAGCACCCGTCTGCCCAGGTTCACCACTATGGCCGACTTTGTAGCCAGTTCGTCTGATGAAGGTAAACTACACCCACATTTGTGTTATGAGATATCAAAGGAATATGATTTATAGATAGTAATATTGCAATAAAGTATTATTTCATTTCATTTCATTCATTCATTACATTTTATTTCATTTCATATTATAAAAAAGGGGAAATATTGAATTTTTGTTAGGTGGTTTTTTAATGGCTTTTAAACTACTAGACCGATTTAAAAAAAAATTCCTTCATCATCAAAATCCTACATTATGAATGATAAAAACAAAGGCTTTATAACATTAAGCTACGAGTAAAGGGAGCGAAGACGCGTGAAACAACTAGTGATAATATAAAACATTGTTGTTGTTTTATTTGGTATGAGTCTCAATAAGAGGGGTTACGATTTAGTACTGTTTTAGGAAGCAAAAGCGATTATAACTAACTTTTAAACGACTGTTCGTTATTAAATAATTTTAAAACGTTCATCATATACACTGCTTAAATTTAGAGCTACCCTGGATTACGTATAAATTAATAAGCCATTATATTTCAGAGTCTATCCCATCAGAGCCATCGCTGATGACTGAGCAGCAGCGGCAGGTTCTCAGCACGATCCCCACCGCGGTGCTGTACCACCTGCTGAGGGATTTGGAGAAGACTCGCGTGCAGGAGAAGATTAAGAAAACAGTACGTGTCTATTGTTTATGTTAGAGTAGGCCAGACAGCATACGACGAGGGGGAGAGCAGGACACAGCTTTGAACCTGCCCTTGCCGAGGTGCTAAGTAAAGCGGCCAACAGGGGGGGGTTCGCGTGAAATCCCTACAAGGTGTGTAGAGGAACATCGAGAGGTTTTAGTTGATCAAGTCCGACATAGCCCGGTCGTTTCCCCAGACGGCGGGGTATGCGAAAGAATTTCCCCACGTAAAAAAAGCCCGCATGGGAATCGAGTAATGTTAAGTGACAACAGCAGCTAATGAATACCAGCAACAGCAGTGTTGAGGTTGAAATAATGAAGGACATTACAGGCTCTTCTATACTATTATGTGACAGAAATCGGGGGAGATACAGCCCTTCAGGCTCTCACTCACCGTTCGAAATACATTGTAATACTTTTCACTCCCAGTTACCTAGAAACGGAATAGGAATAACTACTGGGTAGCTTAACCCCTAACCATGCGTCGCTCTGATCACTGCATGTTGCTTATTTATCTTTGCAGGTGATGGAGTGCCGCTTCTGCAAGAACAACGGGGAGCGCGAGCAGTACTACCGGACGCACTGCCTGCGGGTCGAGGGCCGAGTGACGTGCCCCGTGCTGCGCGCCCTCGTGTGTCGCCAGTGCGGCGCCAGCGGCGACCGCGCGCACACGCTGAAGTACTGCCCGCTGACGAGCCCCGCGCGTGAGTGTGCAGCAGACGTATACAACGTGAAGACGGGACAATATGTCTATCCGTAGATATATGGGAGACAAAGAAAGAGTTTGTATAAGGAAAGGGAGATGACCGAACGAAACACAAAGCATTTCCATTGCTAGGTACTAGTTTAGAACTATATTCTGTGGCTGAATAGTAACTTCCCTGGATTGAGCTTTGCCTAATTCGGAAAGTAAGAAATAATTAAAGAAACAAAATTTATTTGACGGACATAACATAACAGAATACATTTAAGATACACTCCATAACACTCTGACACACTATAAAAATAAATGTACCTATTTCATATGTCCTACCACCACCAAAAAAAGGTTTAATTCAGCATGTGTTAAGAATTAGGATTTTAGGGAAAATCTTGGCGCCGGTTGCTCATCTTTATGAATTTCAAACTAAACTAAAAAGGTACATGTTTAACAACGTAAAACAATATTTATTACATCAGTTCTAGAGTATTCGAATTCAATATTCTCTCCTATACACATTTCAAAATTTAAAAAAGGAACATAATTCAATTTCAGAACGCAAGAAGTCCGCGGCGATGATGCAAAGTCTGCGCATGGCGTCCGGCCGCCGCCGCAACAAGCTGCCCTCTGACGACACCGCGCCGGACTACGTCGTGTTCGGGCAGCTCTCGCACGACCTGCTCAGAGATGGCGCGCTCACCAACCCGTGCGAGTCCCCGCTGGACCCCATGTGGGCCGCTCTGGAACGAAAACTGATGCGCTAACATCGACCCGACGTTAAGACTTTTACCAATGATAATTATATTAGTTCATCGCGTGTCACATAGATGGCGCTGAAATGATTTTCTTTTTTATTCGTTCGTATGACGTGTATTATTTTTGACATTGAAAATGTAATACAATTTTTACAAGTAACGATTATAAAGTTTTTCAGTATGATAATATTGATAAGTGAGGCTTACGTAATATAATTGGTTCTGAATTGGAATAATTTCATTGATGTAGTAATATTGTCCTTCGCGTTTTTTTACATGTTTTAACTAAAGACGGTCTCCGTTTAGCAAGACGATTAAATAGTATAACGATCTACATAAAATCATAAATTTTTGAATTTCTTTTCTATATTATTAAGAAACATTTTATATTTCATCTTTTTACGTATTTTGTAATTTTAACTACCAATCATATAGAATTTTTGTGGTTAAAATAATTAATTGATATTTTTTTGATATTTTTTAATATAAAAGGAGGATGTTGATACATTCTCTTTTATATTAATCATTAAATAAAGTTTAAAAAATAGTTTTTTTCTATAACTAAATATTTCTCATGTTATTATTTACTTTATGAAAAATAATTCTTATTGTTATTTTGTTGATTATCCACGTGGATGTGTTATTATTTTTTGTAAATCATTTAATGATGTTGACATATACTTGGTGATGGTGTGTTTTGGGTCCATTAAATATAAATCAAACAATTAAGCGAGTATTTTTTACCTTTTCCTTAATCTTTAAAAATGTTAAAGATGTAAATGAAAAAACAATTTTTTTTAAAAAAAATCATAGACAATTAAAAACAAAAAAAACAAAACATTTCAATGTTAAATTAAATGAAAAAGTCCCATATTCTTCTAGTTTTCTTCAACATGAAAATAGAAGAGGTTTAGAATTACTAAACACGTTAACTATCGTGGGCAAATACATATAATATTACCATAATTTAGAACTAATAAGAATAAAAATCATAATGTACCGTCCAAAAATTTAAGCTCAAGCTTACCGCTATGTTGAATTCATTGAGTAGAACCTTGCTTTGCTAAAACCAACTTTATTCTATTGTATTACGGTATATTTCATTTCGCGGTTAATTTTAACAGCTAAGTTTTATAGCCGAGGCGCAAGGTTGAATTTACTACAAGTTATAAATATGTAGGTTACAATTCGGTTGCTTGGGATTCTGTGTCGCGGAAGTAGCACGAATGGGGGGG
>LQNK01000057.1:378047-446137 GCA_001586405.1 Phoebis sennae | reverse complement strand
GTTGGTTGATGACTAAAATAATGTTATAGAATTACATGACATGTAACTAATTGTAAAATTGACTAAGCATTGGAATTGAAAGTAGTCTCCGTTATTTGAAAACATTATTTGGTATTTTTAACCTCACAGTTTAGCCTATATTATATTATGTTACATACTGTTCCAAGGATTGTGCATATATTAGCTTATATTCGCACACATTCTCAATAAACAGAAGGTGTTTAAGTTTCTGCATTAAACTGAGTCTAAATTTGATTTAAGAATAAGGAAACTTAATTATTAAAATTTTTGTTTCAACAACATCTTACACCGACATTGGAGACAAAAGAGTCAAAAATTGTCTGAGCTAATGCAGTAAAAACTCAATTTCATTACATATTGTTTACCTTGAAAACAACGTGCATCTGTTTACCCAATTAAAATAAATAATGTATCAGCAGTAACAATAGATCTCCACAGAGCACTTAGTTACGGACCCAATTTGTCACATAAAAAACAAACATACAAACAACTAATGTGCTGACATTAATTTTGAGGTCAAGAGTTAATTGAACACCTACCTGAGAACTTCATAGCACTCGCGATTACCATAGGATTATATTTTTACAGGGCCGGAATGAACAAAATATTCAGTCCCTAAGAAAACGATCACAGGGCCTTAGGCCGGCCTCACACATGTATGTCTGTCTGGTTTCAGGATCTGATTTCAGATCCTTACAGGTCTAAGAAATTCAGAATCTGAAAAAATCAGGATGTGTGTGGAGCAAGCCGATATTGTGTGGTAACAGTGGTATACTGGCCTTTCTAAATTAAGAATCTTAATTCAGATCCTGAAAATTCAGCATGTGTGTGACCGGCCTTATAGTCTGTGTGATACTTTATGCACTAATATTATAAAGAAGAAAACTTGTTTGTTTGCAATGAATAGGCTCAAAAACTACTGGACTGATTTTAAAAATTCTTTCACCATTCGAAAGCTACATTAGCCACAAGTAACATAGGCTATGTTTTATATAGCTATATTTTTTATGTTTTATAAGTTATAACATTATATTACGTGGGCAAAGGCACGCGGAACAACTAGATAAGGATAAGATATTTTCCGAGCCCGTATGTTTTCCCCAATGTAACGGTCAATTTTTCTTTGAAAAACTAGATGAATATTTAAAGAAAACGAGTGTTTTCTGGTTTGATTATTATAAAATCTTGTAAATAATTTTTCTTCACCTTTGAAATTATTATTAAATTCTGCGTGGCCTTTGTAGTCGGGCCCTTTATCGGGGCCTCTGTATGCTTCAATACGTTTCTATAACAAAGTTAAATATAGTATTTTGTGTGACGAGCGTAGGCTTATATTGTTAGCAAGTAGGCCATTCTGAATAGAACTGTGATTGAATGCACTCTGATTTGGCTATTACCATATATTTTATAACATTTTAAAAAGGTGTTAACTGAAGTTATGGGTTGTTAGTGGAATATTTTGAAAATGATGTGCTTGGATGAGAACAAAACGGATATCAAACTATTGATATTAGCAATCCCAAAAGTATTTAAGTTACCTGATGTTAAATGACCACTCCCGTTAGGGGACAGGCGTGATGTGTATAGGTCTCTATAGGTCTTTAATTGTGTTTTTGTTTATCGCTTAAATATTTTCTTAGTTGAAATGTTATAAGTGCTTTATTGGACTTCAAAGAAAGAAAACTGACGGAAAACAAATAGAACGATGCAAACATGGACAGAAAGCGTCCTATAAGTATTTTAAAGTTTTATTTTCTTTTGTTTCCTTAACCTATATGTTTTTATTATTATTTTAATGGCATGTAGTCCTAATGCACAATTTCAATTGTGCAAGAAAATATGTTATACGTACCAATAAATTGAAGCCGAAGATCGTTCTCCATGAAACCTCTATAGAACATCTCCAGTATCATTTAGATAAGCTACGACTTAAAATTAATAGCCTATCCATTATTTTTAAATAATAAAATAGCCTAATAATCAGTGTAATAATTACCGGTGCCCAAATACAAATAAAATCTTTATACTTAAAAATTAAAATGCAACGAAAAAGTCAGGTCATTTAGGTAAGCTACGACTTTAAAACTAAAAGCCTATCCTTTATAGTTAAACAATAAAACAGCCAGCGTCTTAGTATTCGCCTAAGCATAGTCGCCCACGCCNNNNAGAGAAATGTGACCTTGTTCCATGACCCACTGCCGACGTCGCCGCCGATCACCGGCGCGCATCTGGTCTAGCCATACACTTTGTTTATTGTTGAAGATGCGGAAACAGATTTTAATTTTTTACCTTTATGAATGACTTTGTGGGAAGTAAACTTTGTATTTTTGGGTGGAAATAAATTGCATAAAGTATGTGTCAAAATGAAACATTAAGCAAAATTTATAACATTTTATTTAAATTAAAAAAATGTTTATTTCTCACAGATTAGAGAATAAAAGGAGTGCGACCGAAGACTTGAGTGACGCTGAAAAGCAAATACAAACTTCAAAAAATTTCGTCTAGCTTGACACAACACGTCACAAGGGCTTTGTAATTTTCAAATTTCACTCACACGGATGCACGTGTACGTACGTGTAGATAGCGTCACTAGAGTCTTCGGAATCTATCATATTTATTATAAAAAAAACTCAGAGGTGACTGTCTGACTTAGTGGTTAGTGATCTATCAAAACCCTCACTCCACCCAAACCGCTGGATAGGGCTAAAATTTGGCATGCAGGTAGATGTTATGACGTAGACATCTGCTAAGAAAAGATTTTGATCAAATCCTCGGTGACAAGTGAAATCGCGGGACACAACTAGGTTAATATACATCAAAATTATTTTTCTTCAAAATTTTATTGTCATAGGAACTAGATAAACATCATAATGTTATTCAGCATTAGCAGTTATTAACAAATTCAATAATCAATGACTCTCACAGAAGAACGTGTAATCAGGTTTATAATAAAAGTAACACAACAATGATTTAATCTTAAAAAATTGTCGAAATCTATATCAGTATAATAATGACTGGTGCCCAAATACAAAAAAAAACCTTTATATTTTTACTCCATAAAAATGCAAGGAAAAAGTCAGACCCGTGAATAAAGTTTTCATGAATGGATTACTATTTCACAACTGCGGCCAAACCAACAAGGAATAATTTCACTACTTCGTCATTTGTATTCCACAGACGCGCTAGCATCTAGACCGACACGTGCTGTCTGAGCTGGGCATGAAAGTCTAGGTTTGTACCTAGGCTATACTGTAAGGCACTATATTACAGTCTTTACAAGTTTTCAAAGTTTTTAAAGAGATATGACAAATTTTAGGCAAAAAATAGCAACGAAATGCAAATGTTGAGCAATCATTAACGAAGTTTTAATTTTAATTGCGAGGCAAGTGGTAACTAGCGAACTATTCTCCTAGCCCTACTTTATCAGAAAAACTGTCTGTGTGGACTGTAGTATGGACGTTTTTATGTTATAGCAGGGAAGCGGGCACGGGTGACCTGATGTTAAGTGACTGCAATGTCAAAGTGTCGCAGATGCCTTGCCGTTTGAAGACAGAGGAGGGGGTAAGAAGAGAAGTATTGATGGGAATTTGGGACAGGAGTAGAAGAAGATGGAATTAAAAATCCAACGATTAAAAATCGTTCTAACCATTTACCTCCTAATGACCACACGAGGGGAGGCAATAAAAGCCGTTTACACAATAAATTCAGCTTCACCCAAAAACAAATAACAGTAAAAACACCAAATATTTTGTTATATTACGCCATTGACTCCCACTCCGCCCTACTTGATGTCACTACGAATCGAATGAAATCATTATTATATTACAGTTACAATACCGTTCATTACATGGGTCTTTGGATATGACGTGTGTTAATGATGTATGATTAAGCTTTGGTGGGGTCAAAATCCGAAGAGAGAAAAGTCTAGAAAAAAAACTGTATTAGTCATTTCTAATTAAGTAATTATGACTAATATAATATTTTCCATTTTTTTCTTTGTGGTCCGACGGGTTAGAAAACGTGTATGCAACCCTATTTCTAACCCGTCTTAACCCGTGGGTGTCGTAAGAGGCGACACAGGGTATTTCTGATCCATAACCTCTTCAGCAATAAAAGAGGAGGAGTCGAGCATTGTACGATTGGGCCAAGATTGCACCGGCGTAATGACCACCCCCTAGTAGGAGTTAGGCGTGTAGAAGTATTGCACTATGTTTCGTACGGTGAGGTGACCGGAGGCCTGTATTCTCATCCCATTCCTCTCCCATCCTACTCTACTTCTCTCTTCCCAACTTCCCATTATTAAGTTTTCCATATCGTCGTCCTTCAAGCCGGTAAGACATCTGCGATTCTTTGATGTTATAGATGTTCATGGTTTACGGACGATCAATTAACATTCGGTGAACCACATGCTCCGCTTGCCTGCTGTAGCATAAAAATGTCCAGTATTTAACATAGGCCCCTTCCAAAATTTCCAGAACGAGCGGTTCAGCGCTTATATACCACTTAGGTTATATAAAAATATAACGTCTACGGCGTAGAGTTACAAATATTATTTCATATCTCTCTCATTCAATCCTTTGCAACATTGAAAATCACACATTGATTTGAGAAATTTTTTCTCCATCTTATAGATTGCTTATTCTAAAATAATAAATTGTAGTAAACAAATACTTTTCAATAAAGGAGAAAATATATATGATGATTATTTTTAATTTAATTAATTTCTACTTTTTTCAAGATTTTAATACCTAACCTACGTACTAAACAGTAAAGCATACCTTAAATTTTAAAATAAAAAACAACAAAACATATAACACATGATCTCAAGATCTCAAATAGAAAATTTTCAAATATAATTCTTAAACACACAATAAAACATTTAAAATGCATTGTTTGAATACCTATTAACTATATCAACAGGTAATGACGCAATAGCAACTAATAGAGGTTCAGTTTAAAATTGTATGTTTCCCGCATGGTGGATCGACAATCAGTAAAAACTAAAAAGTAAAAGCGAGCTAACTGTACCCACTTCGCTCTCAAATGCTGACACACTAAGACAACGTTCACGGTACAGGCGGGAAAGTTGCCGTGTTTGCGATATTGTGTAGTGAATTTGTGCCCATGAAACAGGCCGCGAGCGTAGTGTGTGCATCATGGTCCAAATGTTTATAAATTTCCTGTTTTACTAGTATAAGCCTTTGTATAATGTGAATAGTGTATGCTTTATCTAGTAATTAATATTTTTTTACTTTTACTTTACCTTTTTAAAATATATAAACAATCAATTTCATAATATTGACATGATAACAGTAATGGCTCAGCAATGATGTTCTTTCTTAGTTCTTGACTGAGGATCTTTGTGAAAAATGAAATAGTAGTTTGAAATTTATGTACATTACGTACATGAATTTAAATTTTAGCCTCGTTCACAGTAATAAAATGCTACAAGGAAGCTACTGAAAACGATTATAAAAGGCCTTATGAAAATTATTTTTTTTCGATAAATATAAATTTCATACAAACAATTTCTGCGTTACTGGGTAACTGTAACTCGCGATACCGACCTATGTTTAAGTAGTTTATAAATTAGTGTAGTGTATCTATGGAATAACTTAGATAAAATATAATAATTTCATTTGGCTAGGAACTTTAATTCATCCTTAATCCCTTTTAAGTATTACTAGCGTAATAAACGCTTGCGGCGATTACAAAACTGAGGTCCATAACCGCCTCCGCTCCGCTCGTGTGTAAGGAACCGTCGACACACTAAGAAATAGCACGCGTAACCGTTGATGTTTTAACGGATTTTAATGAAATGCCTAACTTTTGACGACCTGTAGCGGTTATTTAAATTCGGCTCGATAGTGGATTAGCACTAAATACCTTAAATGAAGCAGCTATTAATGTATATTCATGTTTCTATTCAATTTGATAACGGCTTCTGGGTGTTTGGTGTGGTTTAGATCTGGTGATCGACTTGTGAATAGAAGATTTGAGTGGTAAAAATAGTTTTTAGTATAGCAAGCTTAGTAAAATTATTTCAAGGTAATGAGGAATGCAAGTCTAATGAATATAACTAGAAATATCACTTGCTTTCTATATCATCAGATATTGAGCAACCGCCAAAAAAACATAGTTTGTTTTATACAGCTTCTAAATTGAACCCAACATTAGTCTATCATCATATACTTCCTTGTAATTGCTGCAAAACAATCAGAAAAATAACTGAGCTATATAAGTTCTATAAATATTATCACATTTAAAAAATATGTACGGCTTGATTACTATTTTTTATTATACAACGTGTGAACTTGAGAAAAAATAAAATAAAAATTCAATCTAACTTATATTCTTTTGTATCGTAAACTATAACAAACTGCCAACCACCATTCCAGAACGCCTGTAGTTTTAACACAAAAACCAATGTAATTTTACCTAAAGTTTTAAAAGATTTTTACTTTCAGCCCAAAAACAGATTTATTAATTTTAAAATTTAAGCCCATTATATTTAATTTTCCAAGGTTTTTAGGCCACGTTGAAGTTAATACCGGTAATAAGCTGCTTTGCGAGTTGCGACCCTAGCAAGTAAATAATTATTATCTTTGCCGATTAAAAAGTATTTCTTTAAGCCCATTTAAATAAATGATTGAATTTAAGTGTGAAGTAAATGATGCTACAAAGTGATTATGAAACAATTAAGTTCTTTCAATGATTGGTTGAAAGAATAGAAAGATACAAAGACTTTTTTGCGGAATTTTAATGTACATAATTGCCATTCATTATACGGGAAATGGTGGCATAGTTGGGGAAAAAGTATTACGATTAGACAGAATTGTTTTTTTCTATATCATGATTAAACTCAATGCAAATAACTAAGGCTATATTTTCACAATTTCTATAAGTAATGTATGATATAGAAATGATATTTACTCACCTTTTTGGGTTAAATTTTCGGTTTATTTTCTTAGATTTCTTAGACAATAATTGCTTGAATTGTATTAATTATAGCATATTAACTCAGAACTAGACAAGGTGGAGATTTTCGTCTCGGAGGCCAATGCGAACTTCGGGGTTTCAACGCCATAGGAGTAAGTATGCGGTTCACCTGATGTTAAGGGAATGACCGCAGCACATGAACATCAACAACATTAAAGTGTCGCAGATGCCTTGCCGGCTTGAAGGAAGGACAAGGGATAAGAAGAGAATTAATGATGGGAAATTGCGAGAGAAGTAGAACAGGATAGGAGTGAAATGAGATGGGAATACAGGCCTCCGGGCCCTCGCTCACGATACGAAACATAGTACAATACTGCTTCATACCGATCTTCTGGGGGGTGGTAATTTAACCGGTGCGAGATTGGTCCAATCGTGCAATGCTAGACACCCACTCTTTTATTGCTGAACATGTTATGCAGCACAATTACACTCTGTTGCCTCTTACAACACCCACGGGTAGAAATGGGGTGGCGACACACGTGTTATCTGTAAAGACCTAGTACTTTATGAATAAATCGGAGAGCCCTTTCTGTCTGCATGTTAAATGTAAATAAGTCATATCTGGCGAGGGACCCGGTAACGTTCAATTATGATAATACAAAGAATACATAATATATTAGCAATATGGTAATTCCGGCTTACCGTTAGGGACGTACTACTTACGGATTATGCAAAATTTGTATTTATTTGATCATCTAGATAAATGAGATGAGCGCGTGCGGTTTTTATGGTGCGAAATTTACGACTTACATTATATATAATATCAATGCGAAATACTAACTGTTTCCCGCAGAATATCTTTGAGTGGGTCCTCTCTAGTTTAGGATTGAAATCCGAGTAAAGGTAGAGGCGACTGCTCGCCTATACCGAAATAAGTAGAGAATCTCTCGAATTAATCTCAAAAAGTTCGGAAAAAAATAATTTTTTTTCATTTCATATTCAAACCCGATTGTCGTAGTGGTTCAGCAATGGTCTATTGCGCCGGAGGGTGTGGGTTCGATCCCCACGAGCAGAAAAGTATGATGTGATGAACATTGTAATTTTCTACTGTCTGGGTGTTAATTTATCTATAGTATGTATTTATTTACAAAAAAAAAGTATATTTAAGTATGTCTATCAGTTATCTAGTACCCATAGTACAAGCTTTGCTTAGTTTGGGACTAGATGGCGCTGTGTTAAATGTCCAGGAATATTTATTTATTTAAATAATTCTTGATTACATCAACTTGCCTCTCCCCTAATCTATTGGCTGGCGAGTGGTGACGCTATCTATGTCATTTCTGTGTTACTATTTATGTCTTTGTTAAAAGTAAAGAAATAGGAGCAAAGAGTAATCCCACTTTTTATTTGTTAATTCCTTAATTAATATAATAAAGGAATTGAAATCCTTAAGGGAAGGATTGATGATGAAGTGAAAAAATTTATTATACGTTGTAGTCGATATAAACTTTTTCTACTTTCTTTGGATTTTAATGAAATATCTCTTATTTTTATTTATATGTTTTTATCTATGATTATACAGCTTACCGTGTTTTTTTACTATTTCTAAGTTTTCCGATGTTTAATAATTTTCACTACATATGTAAGTAGTATTTACACAGTAAAAAAATTACATTTAACTGAATTTAACCAAGTGTAAATATAAGCCATTTCTGATCGAGTTATTTGGGAACGATGGGGTATTTAATGTTCACGACATTTACCTCTATCAAAAGTCGATGCAAGATTTAATAAACGAAAAAAAAAACATAAATTCATTACCTTAATCTAAATAAAATAAGCATTATAAGCAGCTTCACAAAACATAAAGTCATAGAGTATTCCCATGTGGTGTTGGCGGATGCAGCGCTGCCCCACTGGCACACTTTCCTGGGCTCACACGAGGCGGTCAAGGTTACCTTTGTTGTCACCTGCTTAAGATATTCTTCTAAATAATATTAATTATATACAGGATATGCGAAGACTACTAATGAACAAGTTGTTTTTTGTTTTTTTAAATAACCTTTGGTGTGAAAGTTGAATGACAAACCATTGTACATTAGAGTCCTTTGATTTAATTTAATAATCATAAATTAAGACCTTATTAGCCCATCATAAATAGTAACAGAAATACATTTTTATTAATAATCGCTTTTTCTACCAAGTAGGTATCTAGCTTATTTAACATAGTTTCTTGAAGATTCTCGCAAGATAGATATTGAATATTCTTATTTTCCTTCGATTTATTTCCGAATATCTTTATCCCATTGAATGTTTGAAAAAATATATCTAATATTGAATAAAATAATCTAGATAAATTTCTTTTATTATAATATTTTTAATATATAAATGGTAGTCCATTTAAATGTTTTTTGAGTGAATGTTGTAGAATCTATCTAAAATTGTTTAACATTTATATTCCGTATTGCTAAGTATTAAATACTCGATTTGCATTCTAGTATTTTATATTAGATGTATAATAAAACTTGTGACCCCTCGGTGACCCATCATAGATTTAACTGCCAACAACTGTGCTTACCCCGAGCTTGAAATTCAAATTATTATCTACTAGTTTTTAAAGGTACTCTCCTTTTTCCGGTGCATCCCCTTAATCTGTTATATTTAGTATATATGTATAGTATTAGTAGTTTGAGTAGATGATACGTAAAGAGGATACATACCACCAAACTGACATTGGTTATAATACTAGCCATGCCCCGCGGTTTCACCCACGTAACTTCTCCTCCCGTGGCAACTCCGGGATGAAAAGTGACCTATATATTATTTTAAATCCTTACCCATATTTATAACAAGTTTCATCCTAATCGGGTCAGTAGTTTTTGCATGAAATAGTACCAAACACATACATACATCCTCACATTCGGATTTATAATAGTAGTAGGATTTACCTGAATGTAGAACATAAATAGCTGCTCATAGACATTTATACCTTCCTGTTAGTATTCAACTATTTGCATAGCCTTTGATATTTAGTGTTATAAGTTTGCCGGTGACCCATCATAGATTCAGCCGCGCGTAACTGTGCTTTCCCGTCATTACCGTATTAGTTATTAGTTCTAGCTTGTAGTGTTTGTGCACTAGGTCATACTTGTAATTTAGCGCCTCATTACGGGCTGTCTTCGATATAACGATTAATCATTGCTTAGAATGTGTGGTCTAAATACTTCTTATGTGATCTATACTTGTAGCTTATAGGATTATAAATTGATTTATTATGTAACTTATCACTTTTAAAAACGTCGAAATCTTAAAGATAGATATAGATTGTAAGAAAAGAAACATATAGTAAAAGCTAGGTTGATATAACTGCTTGTTTTTCGTATATTCTTTTATAAGGAAACTAGCTGATCCGCGCGGCTTTACTCCTCATAATGTTATATATATATAGCCTATATTATTTGTGAATAATTTAGCTTTCGAATTGTGAAATAATTTTTAAAATCAATCCAGTAGTTGTTGACCCTAAACATTACAAACAAACAAACAAAGTTTTCCTCTTTATAGTGTAGACAATGTGGCTGAATATATATAACGGTACACTTTATTCAGAAAATTTCTGGAATACAAATGTAAAATTATAGAACACAATCTTAAGCAAATTTATTTAATAATTTTTCAGTTAAATTCTTGAACTGCACGCTCAATTTCCAACTACGCCAAAACAGGCACTGCATCTATGCGACGTAAAAATCTTTACCACAATCCTTTCTTAATCTATTTATTCATACACTTTCTTAATCTATGTAATAGTAAAGACTAATATTATAAAGCTGAAGAGTTTGTTTGTTTGAACGCGCTAATCTCAGAAACTACTGGTCCGATTTGAAAAATTCTTTTAATGTTAGATAGCCCATTTATCGAGGAAGGCTATAGGCTATATATCATCCCGATATTCTCACGGGAGCGAAGCCCTGATGCGCAGCTAGTAAAGATAAACCGCGTGCACCCGTCGCTCGCGCCCGGGTCAGGCGGGTTCAAGAATGAAGGGCGTCTGTTATCGGTTCCCCGTGAACATGAACTTCAAAGGTTGCGCTGGCCTTTGGTTTAAGGGATCTGGGTTGATGACACCCTTTCGCAGGTGCTTTACAGTTACGTCGAAATATTTAAAGGACAATGAAAGATTGTTAGTTTAGTTACGACCGAGATTAAAGGTTAACCTTTGGTAGGACGGATTTGAGGCTCTCAAATATAATATAATACTGGATCCACAAAATAGATCAGAATTGAAGAAAAATTGAGATGAAATAATTTAAAAAATTGATTTTTTGATACGTAATTTATGTTCACAAAAATATAATACTTGATTCACAAAATCGATCAGTGAAATATGGATTTTATATAACGAATGTGACAAATTAATTAAACGACAGATTGTCATTTAATAATAATTTGTCAAAAAACGAAGAGCTTCGGAAGCTTTATTTTTCGAATTTAAATTTCAGTTAAGGTAGAAACATACCTTTAAAGGCGACAGGATGTCTAGGCGATTGTCTTGGTTAGGTTCGGTTTTCCTACTAGCATATAGCGATAATAGCAAAGTTACGATACAAACATACCTAATAATGGTGAATCGATATTGTAGATGTTACAAAAGTAATAGGCATTTTCTAATTGGTAAAGATTCTAATTTTCAGAGATGATAAGAAATTGACTTACAGCTTCATCAACTTTTTTCTAAATAAAAAGTACATTAGTAGACTGGATAAATTAATTTGTGTGTAAATTACATTATTTTCGTTTATTTAAGTATATGTACTACTACTATCTCTCCACTAGCAAATTCGACTTTTGTTCACACAAAAGGTACAAAAGTACTTTATTAGATTTGTTTATATTTTTTATTTTAACTATAAATGTAATTATTTTTTAAATCTTTCTACAATAAGTTTTTCATTCATTCATTTCTAACTTCTTACTAACACTATAAATAGAAAGATCTCATCCGATTTTCTTGGAAGCGATGGTATAACGCTTGTGAACTGGGTTTCTATTCAACTGTCTTTGTTGTTCACTCGCAGATAAACACGCTTTATTATGTGAAAGAATATGTGAACGCTCTAATTAATTATTCAATTATGTTTTAAAGCCTCCAATTACTTTTTATTTGGCAGACTAACGATTTTGTTATGACCATCACCAATCACCACATATCTTTCTTTCCCCTGCCTTTATCCCACTAGCGGCCGTTTTCAATATTCTATCTATCCCTTTTATATAAAGACAAACACATTTTTCTTTATATAAAAGTGATATGCAATTCCATCAAGAGGTATCAATACAAAGTATAAAGTATTTTATCTATCCCTTGTTTTTCTTATTAGAGTCAGACAAATCTCTATCTATTTGCACTTACTTTGTTTTCAATATGCTGTTGACGGATAGCCTTTGCTATGACTTTTGTCAACCTTACGTCATATAATCTGAGATAACAATTTATCTATAATCTTTGATACATTATTGAAAACGGCCGTATGTGGGGTCGGCACAACATGTATCAATCATCTATTCTACACATGCTCACTTAACAAATAAATTTCATCACAACACACGTGGTGATTGGAAGGGAGGAAGGGGATGTAGTCAGGAGAGTCTTGGATATGAATGGGGTGAAAGGTAGAGGGAGTTCAAAGAAATTGTGGATGGATAGTGTGAAAAAAGATATGAGTGTGAAAGTAGGAGGAGATGACGGATGATAGAGAAGTATAAAAATATACAGCCATTGAGAACAAACAATTTGTGGTAAGGATATTTTGAAATTAATTAAAAATTGTTGTAGAATTGATGACCCGATTAGAGCAGTGGATACTGCAATGGACTATTTTGCCTGAGGGTGTATGTTCGATCCCCACATTGATGAACATTTGTAATTTACTACTGTCTGGGTGTTAATGTATCTATAGTATGTATGTATGTACAAAAAAATATTTTTAAGTATGTCTATCAGTTATTTATTTTCCATAGCTTTGCTTAGTTTAGGAGTAGATGGCGTTGTATTAAATGTCCGGGGATATTTATTTATTTATAATTGAAAATAGTGAGTGTCTATTTTCTCCTTTCCAAAGGAAGACATAACTCCAGTATTCTACGATGATTATCAGCACGTCAATTATTTAAAAGATGTTCATTTCCTCTAAACGCACTCGTCGCATTAAATCTGTCGTACGATGTGCAAATATAATAAACACGTAGCGAGCGGTCGGAGAAATCACGCGCTGTAAGTAGGTTGAAGAAAGAATCTGCGGCTATGCTGTACGGTTAGCAAAAACAACACAAATATAAAGATATTTTTTTTTATTTCAAATTCGTTGAAACTCGTGTTATTTAATGGTGTTGGATATAATATTAGTATCTTCTATATATATACTAAAGCTAAAGAGGGTCGAAAGTCTGTACATTGAAGATATTCGAAAAAAAATAAGTTAGGGATACTTGAAATTGATAACAGAACACGTTCCAACAGTTTTTAGATTTTTTGTCTGTTTATCTGTGAGTACATAATTTCAAGGGTTGTAAATAAAATTGAGATGTTATTGAATATTCTTATAAGATTCTAAACGAAAAATTTGTGGAATTATTTTTTGATGACGTGTATATAGGTATGTTTTAAAATCGACATGTAATTACATTTTGATTATGGAACTTGATCAGCATTACATTGGTTCTAACAACCTTATGATCAATTCACGATAAAAAAAGTGTTACATCCACTCATTACCTCATTTTTGACAAACAAACAATTTGACATTTAGCAACAATTTCAATAGTATGGAGCTAATCTACAAATTTGACAATCAAACATTTCTCAATCATATAATTATATAAATTGGTTGGTGATTAAAGGCATGACGAATGATTCGATTTAGAACTTAATTGAATTTTTATTGCACAACATCTTGAACAATATCAGCTTGGATACACTTATTATAAAATTAAGGAGCTTTTTTTGAAACAATAAAATGCTGATTATACATCAGTTGTAACATAATATATTCATTATGTTACAACTGATGTATAATCAGCATTGCAATTTAAACATCATCGAATACATTATCGAAAGAACAAATTATTTATCTGCTCAATAACATAAAACAAAGCCTATATTTTATTTCCATTGTATAATGTATATTAAATAACAATCATACAGCAGCTGCATATTTTATGATCATTATTTATACGCATGAATAGTTTTATAGGTAATTATTTATTTTCTCAATAGATTCCTTAAACTTCAGTTAAATTTTTAGATAAATAGATGCGATTGTTTTATCATTATTTATATTTTCAACCAAGAATGTCGTAGTCTTTTATTACACGTTAAGAAAAATATAATAATATGATTTTTGTTTGTATAGATTTGTATGCGCACGGTACATGATATTGACATTGCGTACGCGCACGTTTTCTCTCCGCCCTGCAGTACCGCGCCGCAAAAAGCTGATTCGTCGAGCATTATGTATCTTTCACATCCGACTTTTCTGCGGAAACTGTGCGAACTAATGTTACCAGCCTTTGTTCTCGGCCCACTTCTCTAGAAATACCGTGACCTTGCAATGAAACAACTATTAACAAAAAAATCTCAATTTATTTTACATTAATTTACACTTATGAAAATCGAAAGATAACCTCTAAATCTACCTTTAAGTACGGCGTATGTTACATTAACATTTAATATAAATAATATATTTGCGGCGACGACGCCTCGCGGCAGTGTTCATTGTTATTTAGATACAAGGATATACAAATTACAACATTACAATCAATAAATACTTAAGGGGCTAAGTCTTAACGCTAAAAAGGTACTTTTAGTCTACATTTACTGTAAGAAACGCCACGAGTGAAACACTTAAATTAAAGGAGATATTTAAGATTTGCAAGTACAAATTAGTGTATAATGTTAGTAGCTGTTTTTGTATGGAAAAGTTTAAGTACAAATTTTGATTTATATAAAAATTATGAATAAAAATATACTCTAAGTAGAAAAATCATAAGGGCGTTTCACAGACGTGCATTTGACCCACAGTATGTAGAGCGGTTTTACCTTTTAATCTTTAAGGTTTTACACCGATACTATTTGCTAAGCTGGGCGTGGACATCAATTTGATAATACCTGTGACGTCAGCATTTACTATAATGTTATCAATAGCAATTTCATGCATTTTTGTTTTGAGTACAATAAATTTGGAATTTGTACGTGTATAAAATTAATTTTGAAAACGAATAAGATAGCACCAATTGGATTTTCATTTTACGCTAAAATTCTTCATGGTTAGACTTATTAGAATTTCTTGATACTTATTGAAAGCACTAAATACAATATCCAATTTCTCGTAATTGCCCTAGCTCGCTTTTATACTACATACCATTATAAAAGGAATGTTCTCGATTTCTTGATAAAAGCCTTTGTCATGTATTTATTTGTGCTAACATTCCAATATTTTTACAGTAGTAAGAACGTTTTGGACGGCGTTTTGGAAAAGTTAGAAATATTTACAATTATAAATATACAATGTTTCTTTTAACTAAAATTACAAAATAATGTTTAATTTTATTTCATTCACCGATTTTTATTCTATTCACCACTGTACAAATTTTAACCGAAACATTATATTAAAAGACTAAATAAGGAGATTCAATAAATTGTGATTTAATAGTGAATCTTTTGTGATGTATTTGATTTAACTTAATAATGATGAAAGTGAATGGGTTAATAATGAAATTAATGAAATTAAAGTTAAATATGAATGAATATGAATATGATGAAAAATTAATAGTACATCGTGAAAGGGAAGACTATCAAAAATTAAAAAATGCAGTTTTTGTTTCTGCTTGTTAAATAATTATTGAATTTACTTTTTCATATAAAAGAATGCCTTCAACGCTGCAAATTTGAAAAAATTGACACTTTTTATGTTAATGGTTTATGAATAATGAAATTCTTGCGTCGGTAAGTAAATAAGTAAAATAGATAAAAATTAAATTGGTCTATTTGCTATTAAATCGTTGTCCTACTTATGAAGTTGCGTAATCAGCGGATCGCTGTTATTACATTTGATTTTAAAGTTTTTCGATCATTTCCCGGACACGATGGTTCCGCTCGCATGCGCCTGCGCACCGCAAGGATTCGTGAAGCCATCAATTATTTCATTAAACTGGAATGTATGAGATTCAGAGGATATTTATACTAATAACACTCAGATGTTTTATAACGCGATTCTAGTAACGTGCACAAATAAAACGAAATATTTAAGATATGAATGATATATGATTGTGATTGTGAAACCGAATGATGAGTACTTTGAAATAAACTCTAGCGTGAAAATAGCCTCGTGAGCTTTGTCCTCATTAAATAATACAATAAGTAACTAATTTTATACATTATAAAGCTAATTAATATCTTTTTAATTTGACTATAAATAGGTAATCGGAGTAAGCATTCACACTCGAAAAATATAAATTATTTGAAGAGTTAATAGATCGACGTTCATTGCTTGTTTAACATCGCCCAATCTGTTAGACACACACATGTTTCCATACACAAGGCGCAATGAACGTACAAGACTTAATCATCTACACAACAAAATTAAAAACAATATTATCTACATAATAAATCTGAAGAGCTTAAAACTAGTTAACATTGCACTTTTCCTTAGGAGGATATAACTACAGGGTTACACATCGCTCTTAACTGTGTTAGAAGACAATGACAGTTATACATCCAATATACAGTTCATAGACCAAGAGACGCACCACACATGTCCACACACACACCTACAAACTACGAAATGCTTGTTGAGCGGCGAAGTCGGGTCAGTCTCTGCCGATTCGCTTGTGAATTTGTTGATGTTTTATCAAATGCGCCTTCTGCCTGAAGGCCTTCGCGCACACGTCGCATCTGAACGGCTTCTCCCCGGTGTGGGTTCGCAGATGGACTTTGATATTTGACTTGTTCAAGAACCCTCTGTTGCAGATTCCGCATCGATGGACCGGCTTTTCTTTGCCGAGAAGCCCGCTCAGTTCAGCCGACGTCGCAGAGGAAAATGCTAACGAGCTCCCATGTAAACTTCCTCCGTTATTCCCTTGTTTTGCCTTTGCGCGACTTCGTTTTGATTTACTGGATGGGGTCACCGTCGTCGTATGCGCGTGAGGATAGCCAAGGAGCCTGTCTGGACTACACAAACCGTCTGGTTTCAAGCTCAGAGCGTAATGAGGTGCATATCTTCCATTCAATAGGCCACCTACTCCATCTGTTGTTGACACCGCGTTTCCTGGTGGCGAAGACGTCGATATCACCTCCATTCCATAACTCGTCGAACTTGGCGCTTCTTGTTTAACGGGTGGGCCATTTTGTAAACGATTCTGGAGGAGAGGCATGTAACTTTGGGTGAGCAAATTTTGAAGAGTCGAGCCAGCTTGGCCAAAATTATTTTGGAAGAATTCTTGTGTTTTTGAAAACTTCTGGTTTGCTTTGCTGGGATAATCTAAGCCGGATTGATGGCTAGATTGAGAAGGAGGTGGAGAAATGGAGAGACCAAATTCAGAGAGATCTTGAGGAACGATTTTCTCCCCGTGCTGACTGCTTGCACTAGTGATCCATGTCATATCAATGTCCATCCAGCTGTCTCTAGAATCATTTCTTTCGGGATCTTCAGGTTGAGATGGAACAGTGGTGTCAGCGATAGCGGAGCCGATTATCGCTGCTATGTCTTCTATCGAACTCAAGTCGTACATTTCTTGTTTGGGAGCGTCGTCGAAGAGCTTGGCGGGCGGAGAGCAAGATTGAGCGCAGGAATCCGCCGCACCTGGAGCGGTCGACTCGGCGAAGGGTTTGGTGTCGGTCACATCGAGTGGGAACGGTTTCACGTCTTCTAAATCAGGCGGTTCAGAATCCGTAGCACAAGTAGAGGAGGAGACGACTTCGTTGTCGGCGCCGTAGCCGCTCTGGGTGGGGTAGTTGTTGTTCTCTTCTGGAAGACGCTGCGCGATGGCGTGGAAGTGGTGGCCGGAGATGCCGTTGATGGAGAGGTGTCCCGTGTAGCCGGTGAAGGGCGGGAGGGGTTTGAGTTCCGCGAGGGGCGGAGGGGCGAGGAGGGTGTCGAGAAGTTCGTGGCAGGGAGGAGAGGAGGCCTCGAGCTTGGGGTCGAGCCAGCAGGCGCCGAGCAGTAGCTCGTTGGCGCCGGGCCCGCCGCCGGCGACGCCCGTGCACTTCATGCCGCGCCTCACCGCGACGCCTGAGCCGAGAGAGACCCCGCCACCACCATACTTAGATGCCGCCACCCTGTCGCGCTGTCTGGAATGAAAGAAAAAGAGAAAGTTAATAAATATTATTGTGTATTTCACCGCAGCATAAGAAATGAATTTAGACGACCATTGAAACGAACATTCGTTTTAATTTTACTTGAGGATATGTTGGTATGAATTGTTTTTACTTGAACAAAGCTCATAATTATTAATAATGAATATGCATAAAACATCACAAATCAAATTCAAAGTATTTGTTACAAAAAGCCATCTTGTTATTATGGACTTTGAATTACGTATACTTTCAGCATTTTACCGTTATATTTTTGACGCTAAGATTATAGTTGTCGTACAACCGTGTATTTTAATAACGATCTCAAAAAAAATCTATCACCGCAATTCAGAAGCAATAAGCAATGTCGAAAGCAAGTAAGTAGGTAAAGCGAATATGCAGAGATATTGTTAAACGCTGGCCGCTCCGCACCACCAAGCATCGGTGTTAAGATATATATTTATTTACATTCATACTACGCTCCATTTTAGCGGTCTCCTTGCAAAACCGTCGCAAAAACAACTATTATACGTTTTTGTAATCGGTTAGTGGTTAGCTCGAATAATGGGGTTTACAAACTGGTAAATGGTAACACCATTGGTGTGTTTCATATTATAGACTATATAGTGATAACTCATACTAGTCGAATTCAAAGTTAAAGTCAAAATGTTTATTTTACAAATTGACCTCTATCGAGGCGCTTTTAGAACGTCATTTACATTAACATAAGTAATTTTTTTTCGTATTATTGATATACCCGGATGAATAAATAGTATATAGCTGCTAACAAAGAGAGAAAAACTGAAAATAATTTCGATTTCTAACATAAGTTAAATTTACTACTTTTTTTTATTTTTTTAATACACATACATAACATGAATAATATATCAATGGGAGAAGCCCCTGGCAACCGAAGAATAGTGATTACTAGTTCAAAGTCAGAGCATCATTATTTAGTACACTATTACATTATAGAAATAAACTTTTTTTACTTTTTCTTTACAATAAACAATGGTATTCAGATATGTATATCGAATCGATCGATCGAAGTTATAGCACATTGACCTTTTATACAGATACTAAGTGTTCCAAATGTTTTCTTATTCCAATGCAAAAAATTATAAGAAATAATGAAGAAATTAATTATGAATAATGTCCTTTTGTACCAAAATATAGAACATTGAAATAAGTAACGTTATATTTTATGAGTGTATGTATTCACTAAATTGTTACACAAATATATCTCGATATATATATTTGATATTAAGATATACGATTCCTTCTACAAAAATATTAACCATAAGTTATTAACACGAACCTTCGATACATTTTAAATTATGCACACAATTAATGTAATGTTAGGAAGCCGATGTACGGATAACATTACCCGGTGGTACATTTACTGCAAACCTGCATAATTAATCTGTTTGATCGTGATTTACTTTACTTTGTTAGTTTAAACATAATCAAATATTCTATAGACAATGAAGCAGATGAAAATTTTACATAGGGCATAACAGTTTTATGAACTTGACATTAGAACAATATACCTTTATTGTTGTTGTAATGTAAAGTTCATAGATGAGGTCCCGATTAGCGCAATGGATGTGGCAATGGTCTATTGCACTGGAGGGTGTAGGATCAATCTCCACGAGTGGAAAATTATCTTGTGATGAACCTTGTAATTTTGTCTGGGTGTTTATTTATCTAAAGCATGTATGTTTTTACAAAAATAGTATGTTTATTAGCTATCTAGTTTCCATAGTACAAGCTTTGCTTAGTTTGGGACTAGATGGCGTTGTGTTAATTGTCCCTGAATATTTATTATAAATAAATTAACACCCAGACAATAGAAAATTACAATGTGCATCACATAATTTTCTACTCATGAGGATCGAACCCTTCAGTGCAATAGACCATTGCTATATCCTACGCTTCTACGTCTTGACCAAACAAGCCCTTTGTCAATTTCCAGCGTCCACACAATGTCACGTTTTGATCGCAATCGATATCTCGAAACGATTTTTTCCGCCCACTGGCGCAACGCCACGGGCGTCGACCGCAATAACTTTGCGAAAATCGCGAAGGCCAAGCTCTTGGCTGGCCGAGACGAATTTTTATAATATCTAGTCTTTTTTATTAGATTGCAAACGCTTGGGCAACTGTGCGTGATAGCGGTCCTTCAGCACAATCGTTACTACACACCGTTTGCGTGAACCAGGATATCGGTTACCAATTTTTGGCAGAAATGTTGATATTGGTTACAGCTTCACGCGAAATTGCCAAATCTTTCATAATCAAATCACTATGAAAAATTGGGGCTGTTATGAACACGTGTACTTTGAAATAATTTCACGAAAGGAACTGAAATCCTGTGCTACTGCATAATACATACTTTATAGTATGTATGAGTTAAAAAAAGCATCAGAAGATTTCAAAAATTAAAGTTCAAAATTGAATCAAACGTAACTGCGGAACCTACTTGGTATAGAGCTGGAGTCAAATGTTTTCTGGTGTTTTGACTTAATTTTCTAATTGAACACATTGAGATTGCCTTGTTATATAATAGTCAATCGTCGTAAGGGATTTATAAACACAAAGCCTTAAAGTATCTTAACAACTGAAATTAATATAAAATTTGTGATGTTTTCTTTTCCAAACTAAGAAGGCGGTAAATTTGGTTGTAATAAGACGAAGCCAGGGCGGGCAGTTAACTAGCTAGCTATGTTACAGTTAATTAAGTACAGCACTGTTTCTAGGCAACAATGTCGTCATATTTCTTTTTGTTATAGATGTAATAGGTAAATTGGTGAATGCAATACTGTTGGCAATCAAAACTACGCAGGTATAAAATTGTCTGATAATTGAAACTGATTGGACACTCACATAAATTGAAAATGTTTTTGTAAACATATTTGCTAATTTCTTTGTATTTGTAACCAATTTTATTTCAATTCTGTTTGTATCTACGAACGTTTTTGTAAAGTTATTTATTGATGTAAACGCGTTTAATTCATTTTCTTGAACGTGAGAAATGTGGTTGTTTTATTGGTTTATTTAATTTTGATTATTCGAATAAAATCCTTGAAAAGTATTTTGTTTAATATGGAAACTACTCGCGTTTAAACAAACACATAGGAAATACTATTTCATTATCCGTTTCCCGAATATTATAAAATTATTTATATTTTTATGTAATACAGAACCATGAATCAAAACGTTCCTAATTACTACGTCTCTTATTTGGGAACTTAAAAATCGTCATGACAAAAATCGATTTAGAATCGGATCGAGTAAACAATCGGCAAAGAAAGTCGAGGTCCGGTTAGGCTCCGCTGCCAGTGAAAGTATCGAAGCCTCCGTCTCGCTTGCTATTTGTCATTGCGATGCATTTCGTGTCACATAACCTATATGCTGATAAGTCATTTAGCCAATAACCGTAGATACACACAAATTTAATATCCCTAAAATTATAATATTTTTGTGTTTGTGTAAGCGTGGGTACTTTCCATTTTAAGGGATTTTAAACGCAGTTTATTATACAATTATTACATTATTATTAACCCTACGTTTCGAATTAATAATAATGTAAAATATTATATAATAAACCGCGTTTAAAATCCTTTAAACGTATTTTATTTAATATCCCTAAAATTTCTTAATTGTAGAACTTTTCTCATTATACTACATTTTCGATCATAAGTTTCTATAAGCCCGATAAATCGTTGATTACCTTAAATGAATATTAAAGTAAGATATTCCTTTCCCTTTTTTTCTAATAAATCTCCATTGTATATTTATATAGTGTCAATAGTTAGAAACAAAAAAATGTTGGCCAAAATCTAAGCTTTGTAGTCAAACATATCAATAGTAAATTATATATTGAACTTGAAAATGAACAAGTTAAAGCTTAATTATACTAAATTACTTTCTTTTAGAAAAAATATTTCATTTACTAAACTATTAGTAATTATTTAATAAAATCATCAATTCAACTTTTAAATGCGTTATCTAAATTCTTATTAAGTATAAAGTTTAAAATATCGCTAACTTAATCTGTTTCTTAATTATGACTTATTTGACCGACTTATAAATTATACTAAACGCGTATTTAAAATGAGATATATTTAAATTAGCAATTAAAATATCCGTTACTATCTTTATGTTTTATTTTGACCGAATGATTTTACAAAAACTAATTAAATTTAATTTTGGCTTTCTAGTAATAAGTGAAAATTATTTTTAATGAATATATTTAAGGAATTAGCACAAAATAATCGATACTAAAAATAACAAATTTACATCATGGCTAGTCTCCATTGAGATTGGCCACCATGACCGATATCTGTCAGGGAGCTATTTATAAATTGCATATATTTTTGGAAAGAACAAAATGTATATTTTTATTATTTTATCACGCGGTTTCGCATCATTAACATAATGTTATTTAGGCTCTAAGATAGCCTATGTCACACAGTGAAGATGCTTTCTAGTCTCGAAGAAACTAAAATCAAGTAGCTTTTGTCTGGAAATATTACAAACATACAAACAAAACACAGTTTCCTCGTTATAATATATAATATAATATATAAAGTTAATTTACCAAGTGTAGAAGCTACGTCCGGCTAAATATAGAGGAGTCTAATACGGTGTTCCAGCCTTGAGGTAGGTTAAATCTGGGGGCTCTAAGGCATTTACCGCAAGCATTGTGAATCAGCACCGTGAAAATCGAAAACTTGACCGCGCGCGCACAAACAACGACCGTACACACCAATGTCAAGGTTGAATTTCCCCTGCGCAAGTTTGGCTGTTACGTCCTATGGGTATCGAGGTCCAGTTTACGCTACTGACACACTTCCGCGGTGTACCGTTAGCCGGCCCTGTTCCGATCTTCCGTCTCTTTCACTCTCGTCGGGTATCGTACGTCCGTCTCGCTCGGCGTGCGACAATTTTTCGATGCGGGCGCAGCATGTAGGTTGGCCCGAAATTCGTTTCGTGATAGCATTTTTTTTAGGGGGGGGAAGTAGACCAGGTCAGAGTGGAAGGGGGTCACTTGGTAGCACGTTGTATCCTGCTTGAATAATTGCTGAATAAATCTCCCAAAAATGCTCGCGGAATATTAATGAGAGTAAAGTAGGTTAGCTTTTGGTAATATTTGGCAATGTTCTTTCACGGTAGGAACATTTTTGAAAGAAAGAAAAGAAGAATGTGTACAACAATTCATTGATTTAAACATCATTAGCTTAGGTTTCATTTAATATGCATATAATAAAGCCGAAAAGTTTGTTTGTTTAAATGCTTTAATCTCTGGAACTAATCGATTTGAAAAAAAAAATGTGATAGATACTAATCGAAAAAGGCTCTATCATTATTGTACGGAGCAAAGCCTCGCATAACAGCTAGTTAATACTTTCCGAGGTAAGGGTGACGAGGCTTATGTGACGCCTATAGCTGTCAACTTAAGACAAAAAAGGTGAATGTGTGGTATTTCAATTTGACAATGAATCGTGCAAATACGCCTATAGAATACTAACTGTGACCCGCGGTTTCACTCACGTATATAGCCCTTGCCCGTGGGATTTCCGAAATTATAAGTATCCTATGTCCTTCCCCTGGTCCTAAGCTATCTCTCAACAAATTTTCTGCCAATTTGGTCCAGCAGGTCTCAAGTAATAAGTGTTGTTACAAACCCTTCTTTGTCTTATATACATATCTATATACTTAGATAGATTACAATACAAAAGCACTATTTACTCGTCTTATAGAATTTTATCTCTGTTAATGTATAGTCTTGTTTTATGAATCAATTGGGAATGTAGAAACATGAAACTTGATACTTATAGATAGTTAAATGACCAATTTACGCTGAATGTTAATTATTCCCAAATTTTTAATCAACATCTAAACACATTAAATTTCGTAAATTTTAATATTTTAATACCTGAGTTTAGTATTTCATTGAAATAATATTTTCAAAAAAAAATTAAAAATGTAAACAGTATATAATAATAATTTATTGATTAATTAATTATTTATACAAATAGATAATACAGAACAGAAGTATATAAACAAATGAATAACTTAATATTTGCCAAAAATAGGCAGCCTTAATTCAAGAGGCGATTTCTTCCAAGGCCTTAATTATGATACATTTAATTATCTAAGTATATAGAATAAACTGAGTTTTTAATAACTTTTGTAATTACTTTATAGAAATTCTAAAATCAGATAAAATAAAAAAATACCTTTCAATCCTCAGTATTTATAAAATCAATCCAGTTACGTGTATTCACTGCACAAACTCAAAAACAATCTAGTTCTAACACACACCCTCTCAACTCAAGAGCACATCACAAACTGGGCTATTCCCCCAAAAACCAATAAAATCAACTTTTAGGTAAACACGGCGTTTTTGATCCTTACCGTTACTGGCTACCTTGCTATAAAGTAATAAAACTATTGTGTTGCCTTTTCAACACAATGGTCCATACTTGGTTATTACAGATACCGAAATATTAAATTATTTTATGATGTTTTTGGTAATATTTAAATTTTATGATTTTCCAAACCGTGCTTGGTTCACTGAATGGATAAATAACCGTTATACGTTAAAATATTTTTAAATTCAAATCATTTATTTTTCCAAATTGGCTTTAGGTTTTACTACTAGGTTTTATGTAAAATATTCATCATACTATTAAGTATTAGTACTAGCCCTGCCCCGTGGTTTCACCCGCGTAGCTTAGGCATCTGCGGTTATTCTGAACCCTTACCTATATGTAACCAAAAGTTCATGATAATCGATTCAGTAGTTTTTTCGTGAAAGAGTAACAAACATCCATACATACATCGCCACAAACTTTCGCATTTATAATATTAGTAGGATAAAAAAGTTATAATATTATTGCAAAAATACATTTTACATTTTTATATAAAACAATACACATGCAATAAAACTATATTTTTCTTTTTATTCTTAAGAAACAGAAGTAAAGTAATTGATCTTAGCTCGATCATACAAAACCTAAGAAAAGACTTCAACGTGTTTACTACTGTACGTCGCACCGTAGTTTCTTTCGAAAATATCAAGTACATTAATGTATTGTTATTTTTATTCATCCATTTGAAACAGTGATTGTTGATAGCAAATCATGACTGATTAATTATTATACTGTCGGAAACATTTTGTAATTTCATGTTTTAACAAGTTTTTAAATGTCATCTTTCTATGCAAATGTCACTTGTCAGTTGTTAGCTGTCATCAAAGTCCTATAAAAGAGTTAGCGCGTTCAGTATCTGCGCGCATTGGTACCGATTGCGCCTGGTGCTCGAACGTCTTATTGACGTCACGACCCAACTACCCTAACTTTGCTAATAGTCTTTATGACTAGCTGTGATTTGTTGTTAACTGACTAGTTCTTTAATGGGCAGTTGTGTAGAATCACAGTACATTTCTATTACATTCGACATAATTATACAAAGCCCCTCTATTAGTTTCTTACAATAGTATAATTGAATTATAGAACCCATTGGACTAATAAGAATTAAATGTATAGGCATAAAATGTTATACCCTAATAAAACGAAGTATAAACTATACTCGAGAGGATGTATTGTATATACGAGTAATTCTTGATGGAAATAAATATTGAAATGACTATAAAAACACTTTAATTTACATTATTTCCACTGTTTCCACGTTTAATAGTAATTTAAATAGGAAATTATATGACCATCGATTTTGTAATTGTTTTATTTGTTGAAATTTGTGTATTTTCTATTGACATTTGTTATTGAAGCTACCCACAAAAATTGATATTTTTATTACCTAATTATGAATTATCGAAACTATAATAATGTAAAATAATTTAATAAAAGTGGAAATAGTGTTAGTTAAAGTGTTGTAATAGCAATTCGAAGCTATTTAATATTTTAAGTATCTGCAATTTTTAGAATAACAGTGAACTTAAACTGTAACTGAATTTAAATAGCCCAATAAACGGACCGTTTTTCGGTTCAGTTATCCTTTGATCGGCCGATGTTCGAGCGGTTATCGTTTGAAGTAAGACAAAAGACCCTAATGCTAGTATAAACATGACCTGGGTATCCCGTTACAATGGAGCCTATTTTTTACAAGTTTTCGACAGTTATCTATAACTAGTGTAAATAAATTAGTAAATTATACATGTCACAGACCACAGTTGACCGGTATGTACACAAAAATATGAATGTAATGTTTTGAGGAATTAATTTATTTGCAGAGAAATCAATCCTATTTTTGAAATTATAGCAATGTGTTAAATAATAAACCGCGTTTATTTACCGACGTTTCGAATACTTTACAGCAAGCGTGCTCACGGGTGACTAAAACACCCTTAAAAGTATTTTATTTAATATGAAAAGTACTCGCGTTAAAAGGATATTGATAGGAAAGCAAATTTGTCCGTTGTCCATTTACTTCTAAGATTTTCCAATAAACCATCGAAATTTGAAGGTCAGTTTCAAATTATCATCATTGTATTGCAAACATTAAATATATTTCTAGACGAAGACATTCCATATTAATATTTTCATCTATTTATATAAAAACTCAAAGGTATAATTAAGACATAGCGATCTATCAACGCACAGTCCAAACCGCTGGACGGATCAGGCCATAATCGGAAGGTAGATGTTATGACTTAGGCATCCGCTAAGAAAGGAAAATACGCGGGCAAAACCGCAGGGCACAGGTAGTGAGGAATATTATTAAGACCAGTGAATTCTTACTCAAGATCGATTTAAAAGTCTGTAGATCAACAAACGCGAATAAAGCTATACAGTATTACACCAAAGCTGACAACTGAAACTTACGTTAATTTAAAATTTAATAAAAATTAAATCAAGTTTAATGGAGCACCCTGCAATCCAATAATGAATGAGAAATAAATAGTTAGGAGCAAGTGAAGCTAACTGTACAGTGTACACCTCACTTAATTATTTCACTGCCTCATAGCGCGCTCATGCGTGCGTTGTATAGACCCGGAGATTGGGACACTAGTCACTACTATTGGAATATTATTTATGAAAATTAATAAGCGAGACATATAATATTTAACAGTTGTAGTATGGCCATAAGAGGACTTGATTTGTATCTACTAAGCTCCTTACTTAATAAGATTATTTGGTTATGAATTATAATTAATGTAAGGGTGACTAAAACTGCTAGAATACACTAATATTCTAAAGAGGAAAGCTTCGTTCACTACTACTTCACTCGAAAACTATGGAATGAAATGAAATCAATGAAAATAACTTTATTGCACATAAAAATGAACGTAAGCAAAATGACAATAGGCGGCTTTATCGCTATTAAGCGATTGGCTAGTAGATTGATTTTAAAAAATTCGAATAAGGATAAAGGACATTATCCACCAATAACATAGGCTATATTTATTGTGCTACGGGAGCGAAGCCGCGCGGATCAGCTAGTATTAAATAATAAATAAATAAATAAATATTCCTGGACATTATTTAGAGTATGTGTGGATATATTCAAAAAGCTTTTTCACGTTGACAGTTATTGTAACTAATGTGTCTCATATATTTTCTTCTGAATTACAACATTGTTAAATATATACAATGTTTCTATTGCAGCGCGTGTAAGGTTTTTGTGACAGCAATTAGCGACAACAACATGGCGATAAAGTCATTAACCACCCGATACAGTTTAATGTTTAAATATTATAATTTATGTTCATTACGACGTATTAACGATGTTTATGAATATTAAAAATAATAAAAAGCACTTGATGTGAATCGAGGGAATAACAAAGAATCGTTTGTCGTTAAAATTTAAATTATGCATTAATAATCTTTTTATAATTTAAATGTTGATAAATAAACAAATAAAAAATAAATTATATTTGAGAATAGGTATTGCACCTTATTTGACTATTTTATCGCAATTAAAAATAACCTAATTAAAAAAAAGTATGATAATTTTAAAAAAGAAAACTATTTTTATCTTAAAGTAGGTATAATTTTTATATACATATTAGTTATATTGTTATTTATTTAGTTTTGAAAGTATAAGACCCTCTTTAAAATTTCCACGGGTTATTTGTCATCAAAACTAGGCCGAAATATTTATAGCTCTCAGGCTACTTACCCAGTACGTAATTAACATTATAATATGCGGATTTGTTTAAACAAGCCATAAATAGGCTTGTATTGTTCTAAGAAAGCCTTTCTGATGCTAAACTTGTGACAATTTTGCATTTGTTTCGGCGAAAGGACAATAAATATTGTAGAAGATAAAAGTTTATGACTCTGCGTCTATGAATTTGTTTGTGATATACATGTGTTCTTTTAAACCCTTTTTCGTACCGTGTATGAAATGTTCTGGTGAATTTATTATTAACATACTAACTACTGGTACACTTTCTTTTTATTTATTACTTTAGACTTACCAAATAGATACACAGGTCTTATTGCTAAATTAAGTTTAGATTAAAATATAATTGCCACTTATGTATCTAACTTTTTTAAGTTACCTACCTTTGTAGGCACAGTTTTGGGAGATAGTTTTCAGCCAAATACATATTACATTTAATTTATAAAATAAGATTAATAACATTTCGTCTAAATTTTAGACTCTTCACGTCAATTTTATTTATTTTTTTTAAGTTTATAAAATTAAGCAGATTTACAGTGATAAAGTTATTTAAATTACTTTTTCATAAATAATCACGACATTTTTCTCCTGCCTTATGCCCTCAACCTAACATCTACACGGTTTAACCCAAGAAGACCATGGCCCATTCCTGTAAACTACATTCCTTCGTTTATAGGAATCGAATAGTTTTCATTAACGAGCGGTTATAATCAACCAATAAAACCAAGTTTTGGTAGTTATGTTAACGCCACGTTAGTAAGATATTCTACTGTTTTATTTTTATAGGAACTGGGCATAAGTAGTAGCGCAATTTTAAATAGCCATATAGGCTATAAACAGCCTTATAAACCTATCATATCAAAAATATTCAAATCCATCCGCTAGTCACAAATTGGCGCATTTTACAAACGTTCCCGCTTTATAATATCAGATGCCAATTCCCACACAGCGCACAATACTATAAGGACATTTCAATTCAATATTAATCGATTCCCAAAAAACCCGCGGTCATTGTCCGGGAATACGGGATGGGTCGTTCCTTCTAACGGGATGCAGGTCGCCGACCGCGTGACGTCATGACCTTGAGTAAGGCCTTACTTGGGATACATCATACAGTCTTGTATGGTCATTGTTATGTATGGAATATTTAGGCTATTTTTGGTCTTTGTTGGGTATTTTGATTGTGTTCATAAATAAATTAATCTGATATTATAAATGCGAAAGTTTGTGAGAATGAATGTATGTATCTGGACTTAATACTTGTATATTAACTCTGACTCTGAGACTGAATTGGAACTAGTACTGATGTGGTCGCTTTAAAAATGATTTTTTAATAGATTTGAAAATTTTATTTTATTTTAGAAATCAATTCAAAGTCGGTGTAAAATCATGTTTAATTGAAAATAGCAAACGCATCGACTATGAACAGATTTCAAAAGTTATAAAATTATTTTGATCTTTTTAGGGGCGTGGAAGTCGGTACTATATTTTTGGCAAAAAGTTATTATTTATAACGGTAATGCTTAACTGTTTTTAGATATATCTAGCTTAATCGTTTATTAATTTAACAATATTTTCTTGGGTATACTTATTAGTGCATACGTTTTTACGGTACAAGTATAAGTTTGAGTTCAACCGGTTTTGAAACGTCGTGGGTGGTAAACGAATTATATTATTATTTAGTATATTATATATACTACTGTCATAAAAATCAGTACAAAGAACCAAAGAAGTGAGGTAAATGGGAGAGATTTAAATATCATTTTCACAAAAATTTCATGTAATATTTCCTCGGAAAGGATTTTGTATGGGAGTTTTATGAAATCGACACAACGCCATCTAGACCCAAACAAAGCAAATATGGTACTATGGAAAGTAGATAACTAATGGACTTACTTAAACATACATACTTTTTATGTAAATACATACCTACTATAGATAAATTAACACCCAGACAGTAGAAAATTGTTGTTGTACAATATTCATCACATCATAATTTTCTACTCGTGGGGATTGAACCTACACCTTCTGGCGCAATGGACCTTTCCTTTATCCACTGCGCCAATCGGGTCGTCAAATAATGAATATTTAATAATAACAAAGTTCATTAGCCTTTACCTTAATTAGGTCGATGTTTTGTAAACACTGGGGTAGACCTGCAGGTGTGTGGAGTGGGTGCGCAGGCGCATATTATTGTGTTTCAGCCATTGATGCGAGGTACGATAATTGTAATATTTATAATTTATATTAAGGGCACTTTTAATATGATTAAGCAGTAACATATGTAAATAAAGCAAAATAATAACGAAAAATATATTCATCTACACTAATATTAAAAAGAGGAAAACTTTGTTTGGTTGTTTGTTTGTATGGTTGTAATGAATAGGCACAAAAACTACTGTACCTACTGATTTTCAAAAATTTCTTTCACCATTCGAATATTTCATTATCCACGAGTTACATAGGCTATATAAATATAACATTATATTACGGGAGCGAAGCCGCGCGGATCAGCAAGTACTCAGATAGTTTTAATGATTTTGTTACATAACTCAAAAATAAATATAAATATTTAAAGTCTCTTTAAGTATCTACCAAATAATTATATTTCAAATGGTTATTTAGGTCAACTACAACTTACAAGAACCTTTCTGAAGACCTGAAAATTTCAACAAACAATTACAATATTGTTATTTAGAAAGCCTAGCTTAGACATCGACCTTTGGGTACTTACAAGGGACATCTCTTGACATTTCTAAACAACATTTTCTACATGTTGGGTATAAGTGCGTCTGTGTATGTCACGAACGATAAGATGGTAAATTAAAATTATTTGTAAGTAAATAAAAATTATGGAAGAAAAAAAAAGTAAATATTTCTGGACATTTAACACAACGCCATCTAGTCCCAAACTAAGCAAAGCTTAGCAAAGTACTATGGAAACTAGATAACTACATTGTTCATCACATCACAATTTTCTACTCGTGGGAATCGAACCAAAACTCCGGCGCAATAGACCATTGCTGTATTCACTGCGCCAATTGGGTGGTCCGAGAAAAAAGTACAGAATATATATAAGGACTATTTTTTATCGTATACTTCGATCAACAATACAACATTGTAAGTCCTATGTAACGGATAGATCCTTAGATACATATTTACATTGATATCTATACCTTTTATCTAGGACTAAAATTTTTTTGTAATATAATTCTATTTTTATCTATCTTTTATATTTATTAATATTATATTATAAGGCTGATGAGAATTTTTCTTTGTTTGAACGCGCTAATCTCAGAATTTACTTGTCTGATTTGAAAACATATTTTTGAGTTAGACAGACCATTCATTGAGAAAGGCTATAAGATTTTATAAATAGCGAAATTGCTCAGAACAGCTCATCAGAACACGAATTATAAAAAATGATATGAATATCGGCAAAAGTGTCACGTTAAAGCCTAGTCATCATAACAAATGACAAAATTTAAAACCACTTTTACTCAGCAAATAGAAAAAACCACATGCCCTATTACAAGGGGATAGGGTTCAATATATCACCGAGAACTTTTACATTTAGCGAATAAGTGCTAATACGGTTTCCTATGTCACTTTTCACGAAGATTTAGAAGAAAAATGAAAGTTCGCACTTTGACCAAATCAATTTTGAGAGTACATTTACACACGTGTTCACTTTAAGCGAGGTAACAATACAATCATATGATTGACAAAATTTGATAAAGATTTATGAAATAAAAATATTTGAAAACCAAAAACCCTACCGTAATGGTTCTTAGAAACAACCGTTATAATTCGGATTTAAGGAAGAATTGACACAATATTTTATTAACCTCGTGTTGAAGGCTGTTTAAATATTTCTATATATACTTCTGTATTTGTACACTTATTATACTTATTGACCCCTGCTTGGATAGTAAGGTGTACCTAACGTCTCACAGGCGAAAACTAACTGCCGTCACCTTTCAACCATATAAGTAACCTTATATGTTATTCGATGAATTGATAGATTGACTCTAATGTTGATTTTCGGCCGTTTTCAAAATTCTATCTATCCCTTATTTTGCTTACTAAAGTAAGGCAAATCTATCTATTTGCACTTACTTTAATTTCAATACGCTGTCGACGGATAGCCTTTGCTATGACTTTTGACAATCAAATGTCATATAATCTGAGATTACAATCTATCCGTAATCTTTGATACATTATTGAAAACGGCCGTTTATGACGTTACTTAATCCTCGATCTGACAATTGATTCTGCAACAATCGTAGATCACCAAATCTATTCTCTGCTAGACCATCTATCTATCAGACTATCACCAAATCTATATCTTTTGGAATAACAAAACGTCATTTGAGTCGAGATCTGTCACTGAGTATAGATTTAATCGTTGATTAAGTGTGGTGAATTGTATTGATCTGAGTGGCGTCTCTGAATACGGGCCTAAGTCAGAAAAATCTGAATCATGTCACTGCCGTAATAAAAAATAGTGTGCAAAAACAATACAATTATTAATCATGTTCCGATTTCTATTCTATGTTAATAAAACGGTGTCGACTATCTCTGGGCGGTCTTACTGGAGCTAAGATCGTTCACTGATAAAATCAGGGTTGTCACTAAAATATAAATTCACCTTAAAATGCTTGGTAGAAAATATTTGTCAATAATTATTAATTTTGAGAAGTAAATAATTAGAAGTAGATCTAAGAAAATACACAGCTAAATTTTACTTGTGATTAAGATAAGTAATTTTATTTTCAATTAATATAAGATAATGTTTTCGTTCATGTCTTGACCATGAACACTTGACATAACTTATGTAGTTAACGGAGACTAAAATTATAAACAACACCATGTTAAAACTAATTAATGAAATCCACAACTTATACTAACATCATTGAGTACAATGCATACATTTAAAAGAGTCGTAGACTGTATAAGAAATTAAAGCGACACTATTATAAAATTTAGTTGAAAGATTGGGATTAATAATATGTAATTGTATTTCTATTTGCAAGCAAACATATAACCCGGTCATAAGTATTGAATATTTCATTAAAAGGATTTTAAAAACGACCATGTTTTCACAAAAGTAAAATATAATCGACTCATCACTTAGTAACCCCTTACAGAAGTGTTAAAAAAGCATAAAAGTAAATAGATTGTTGGAGTGACAACCCTATTAGTACACCGATACGTCGTCACTACGCTATCGGCGGTAGCAATTAATCTCCCGAGATGAAGTTCACGGCTAAGGCTTCGGGTCTATCAGCCAGTGAACAGTAGTTTGTAAAGCTTTCATCGTTTACCTGACTGCGCGAATGCAGGGCGGCTTTCTTATCAAACAGTATTGGATATTTTCAGGTTTATAGTCAGCACAGTAAATAGTCTTTGAAGAAAAAAATTAAGGCCGCCTTTGAATTTACAATTTTTCCTCTCAGTTTTTTAAGGTTTATAATTTTATGTACAATTTCAACCAAATTTGGTTTTAGTAGTTTCGGAGCCTATTCAATTCAAACAAACAAAAAATCGAATCTTTCCTTTTATAATATTCTATTTATATGTATAGATTTACTATTTTTTTCATTCACTCATTTTTCCTTCTGTTACGAAGCATGACAAGTGACATATATAGTTAAACTGCTGTCACCCTTTAAAAGACTCCCTGCGCCTAAAATTGCTTAAATCTGATCGTTTGTGATAGATCATAATGTAAAGATATATAAAAAATGTATAAGTGTAAGCTTTTAAAAATACTTAATTGTAAGCTTTAAATAACTCTTTAATGAGCTAACCTTCACGCACCATTTTCAAATATTTGTAATTTCCAAACAAACATACCAGAACTTGTATACAGCTAAGCCCAACTTGAGTGATTTATGCACAGTTTGTAGGTCACCCGCACTGAGCTAAAAGCCCAGTAAATATCCTCAGATAATGGAGGCGCAATTGATTCCGTATTGTGATTGTCTTCGCTTTATTTATTGACTCGTTGCCTTTAATTTATACGGCTTTAGTGACGTCTTACTGGAGTTAGGAGTGGAGATTTGTTAGTGCAGTAATCTTTGAGTCTCAATCTATTTAGTAATGGAATTTTAAGGTCTTTCATTGGTATTTAACTGTAATTTTTGTGGTGAAAGAGGACGTGGAACATACCAATTTTTTTTAGATAGAATAGGCAGACATTTGACCGCTAACCTACCTATGTCTATACCTAATATTATAAAGAGGAAAGATTTGTTTGTTTGTATTGCATAGGCTGCGAAACTACAGGACTGATTTGTGTGAAATTTTGTGCAGAGATTCTTTGAAACGCCAGGAATTAATAGGATAGTAGAACAAATATAATTGCCGAAACGATTATAGATTATATCAGTTATATTAAATGATTCGTATTTTTAACATAAATAAATAAAAGTCAAAATTATCATATTAATTAAAATAACTCAAGTTTTTGGTGGAATATTATACGCATAATTAAGTTAAGCGTCCACTTGACTAGTAAAATGCACATAACTGACATTTGGGCCTGCACCTGTCCTTACAAGCTGATATCAAATACTATCGATCGAAAACAGATTTTAAATATTCTTTATTTACTACAATTTCATTTTACAAAATACCCTTTATTACCAATAATTGCTTCAGACT
The DNA here is from genome assembly GCA_001586405.1 of Phoebis sennae. NCBI lineage: Eukaryota > Metazoa > Arthropoda > Insecta > Lepidoptera > Pieridae > Phoebis > Phoebis sennae. The sequence goes on along the minus strand of LQNK01000057.1, from coordinate 411,003 downwards.
GTAGTATCTAGGTAGTTTTGGGTTACCTGAGTGATTCTAGGTAAGGAATGAATTATGAAAGTTAAAATATAATTCTATGATTTTGTCCTATTATAATTGTTCAACTTTTAATGACAATTTAATATCCGCGGATATTAATGCTCATCTTGCGCTTGCCTGCTCTACCATTAAAAAAATCAAATTCAAATCGTATTTTTCAAACTGGCTTTTTGTAAGTTCTTTTGAAAAGTCGCATTACAGTGGCCACTTATTAATTTTTATTTTTTTTATATTTATTTTTTAACCTCAGTTAAATCTTCAGATTGAGATATGTAACATATCTGACTCACGGAGTCCGCACGCCGGCACGTCGGCTATTTCGCGACAGTACAGTTACGTTTGTTTTACGAGTCTCTAATTATCTGTATTGTTCCCACGACTGAATCGAATTACTGACTTTGTTAGTGAAACTTTGAATAGATACACCTTGAATAAGGCTTTATAGAAGACTAGCTGTGCCTCGCGGTTTCATCCGCGTATATTCTCGTCCCCGTGGGATTCTCGGGATAAAAGTATCCTATGTTCTTTTTCAGGTTCCAAACTGTATTGGTATAAAATTTCGTACAAATCGGTTCAATAGTATAGGCGTGAAGAAGATATAGATATACACACAGAGTTACTTTTGCGTTTATAAAATTAGTTAGGGTTTAAGAATAGTTTGGTAGTGAATAAATATGTTATAATAAAAATAACGATGGCTTATTTTTTCAGATCAATCGTAAATTATATTTTCACGTCCATACACATTTTTATCATGAATAACATTAAAATTATACTTTAATTTGAAACTTTTTTAACACGTGAAAGCCCACAAAATAACGGAAAAAAAATACGAAAAACTAAAACTTATGGAAAGCATACAAATGCTATTAATCTTTCCAAAAAACTAGTACTCATAACTCCCAAAAATTCTCAATTATAAAAGCGCGTGGTCACAAATGACCAAGAAAAGCCGTTCGTGGACTAAAATGTGCCCAATGTAGGTTTACGAGCGAGGAACGTGTCACCTGTACGTACGCACGTAGGCTTCGCTTTAAACACAACCTACTTTTTTAATCCACGCTATAAAGCATATGCGTAGCATCTTTTAAAGAGTATTTTGAAGGGTTAATTTTTTCGGTTGGTAATTTTTTTGGTCGGTAAGTAATCCAAAATATAATATTTATAGGATAATAAGACAAATTATGTTCCAGTAAAAATAGTATATTATATACTCTATTATACGCAATGTTACCGATATTATATTTTAACGAAATTTAAGTAATTCTTCAAATTTTTGAAACAATAAGCCTAAACGTTTTAAATCATCCTTATTCTAATCCATTTATTGAAAACTACATCAACATAGGAACAGCTAACATATTACTAAACTACACATATTATAAAAAATATTCTTCCCTCCAATCGCGTACATTTTTCAAACTCAGCGTATTACGATAAGGTCCAACAAATCATAGAATACATTTTACGAGGGCCAGGGCGGTGTCCTGTAGAACAGGTTTGTAACGGGACCTCGCTGACCCCAATGGATTTTTGGAAGCTGACCGACTGAATTGTTTGGTACTTAGAGTGGTTATTTTTATATGTACTCTGTTCGGAAATGTCGCGTTGAAAATCGGTAAGTGATGGAATTTTCGGATTCAACTTGATCGTTTTTGTTGTTTTTAAGGAAAAGTGTGCAAATAACATTTTAAATTACTTTAATATTTTATGAACAATTTTATTGCCCATTGTTATTTTTGGAATCATAAGAAATTCGCTTAGATATAAATAAATAATTAATAAATATTTCTGGACATTTTACACAACGTCATCTAACACCAAACTAGGTAAAGCTTGTTTTATGGAACCTAAATGACTGATAGTACTTAAACATAATTTTTGTAAATAAATACTATAGATAAATGAACACTCAAACAATAGAAAATCACAATGTCCATCACATCATAATTTTCTACTCGTGGGGTTCGAACCTACACTCACCGGAGCAATAGACCATTGCTGAATCCACTGCGCCAATCTAATCATCGTCGTAAAATTCCTATCTTTTGTCTTCAGATACAGTTTAAACAACAACAATATTAATAAATAACAATTGTACATCAATGAAACATTTGTTCTTAAATTTTGGTATTTCCCCAAAGGTAATAACTTTCTTTGAATGTCTTAAAAGGATAAATAAGGCAATTACAGAAAACGAAATTAAATATACAATTCTAAGTATCAATGACTCACGTTAAGGAAAATTATTGTTTATTTATAATTACGCAACAACTTTCTTTCGATCGGCGAGGGTTTCCCAAAACCGGGGGGCATTTATTGGGTATCTTTCGGAATTCGGTTAATATTTAGGTCACCCAGCATCCTGTTACTCGCTGATTCAGCCGTGATGCAACCTCGATGAAAGTTATTCGAATAAAGATGATAACGACATTTTTGATTTGGCTTTGAAGTGAAAGTTTGTAATTAAATGTTTGCGAAGTGGAAGGGAGAATGGATGGCTTCAATCTAATAGAAATGCTTTTTCATAATTTGCGAGAAGAAAAAAGAAAAACAAGAAGCACAGTTTATAAAGCCTTAAAGGATATATAGATTGAATTCTTAAAACCAATAAACATGACTAAGTAATTTGTTTGTTTAAAAGTTACCTTCAAATGTTGAATGTTCAAATAAAACGAGGTGCAATTATAAAAATTATGAAAAATCAATAAAAATCGTATAAAACAAAAATTCAACTACTTTAGTACTAACACGAAATGATCAAAAATTTAAAAATATTTAATAAATAAACTCAAAACGAACACAAACTCCATGAACCACTCTTGGAAAGTCATTGTAGGTCACCGTAAAAGCATCGCCAACTTGCTCTTGACTTTGAAAGGAGGTTTCGGGGTCAGGGAAGAGGAGGGGAAACGGGGCCCGGAGGGGGAGGGAGGGGAGAGGTAAAAGTGAAACGTCTTAGCGATTCACATGAAACTAATTGTTTGCACGGTGAATGTTATGATACATTGGGTTTGTAGACTAATGCCGAATGTGCACAAGTATACCGTGAATCTAACGTTTTTTATGATTTAACATTTTCGAGGGTCAAGACGGTAACTGTAGCTGAACCCAGATCACAGTAGCTACTGATAATCAGTTTCTTGGAAGTCGTAAATCTAATCAGTACGTCAGCTACTGTAATAATAAAGATTGTAGAATATGTAACTGCAACAATTAATGTTATTGGACATTTAACACAACGCTACCTAGTAAAACTAAGCAAAACTTGTACTATAGCAACTAGATAACTGATAGACATACTTAAACATACTTTTTTGAAATATATACTATAGATAAATTAACAGACATTCGAAAATTACAATATTCATTACATCATTATTTTCTACTCATGGAAATCGAACCCACACTCGCTAGCGTAATAGACCTTTGCCATATCTACTGTGCCAATCGGGTCGACGATACTAGAATATATTATATTTTAACTCGCTATTTCATAGCTAACAATTCTTGTATAGATTAAAAATTACCGCTAAAATTACAACGCACTTTTTGGTGCTAGAGTATCGTCCTAGGTGATCAGTTAGATTAATCTTTAATAATATTATATAAGAAAGATTTAACTGTTTCTTTGCATTGCTCCGATTCTACTGAACCAATTTGAAAATCTTTTACCGTTAACCTTGATGAACATATTTTGAAAAAGTAGATACCTAATGCAAGCATCAAGCTAAGGGTTGCTATTTATAATGCATATAAACAACCAAGCAATGGGACACCTGAAGCTGTTATTGGTGCAGCATTAAATGAATAGATAAACATATTTTGATAAAAATTTCCAGGACTACTCGCTGGTTTAAATGATAGCTTTAATTACGGCCGTTTTCAATATTCTATCTATCCCTTGTTTTGCTTACTAAAGTCAGACAAATCTATCTATTTGCACTTGCTTTGATTTCAATATCCTTACGGCGGATACATTTGCTATGACTTTTCTCAATCTATTGTCATAAAATCTGACATAACAATCTATCCATAATCATTGATACATTCAAAAATGGCCGTTAATCTACAGATGCCGAATTTACGAAAACTAGCGAACTTATAGACTAAATCTAAATTTCTCAGTGTAGAATTTGATTTTCATGAGCCTCATTAAATCCATACTAATTAAGCAGACCGAACCGTTGAAATCTGTTTAATACGTAATTATCATGTACGGCCGGTGGCTGGATACAACGGTACGCGAGTTATGACGTGGCTAACCGAATATGCGCTCCAGTGCGCGCCAAACAAACACACTGGACTAGCTGGACTTATTATTATTAACTGAATCATTTGATGATCACTGGGACTTCATTTGCTAACGGCCGTTTTCAATATTCACTTCTTTTGCTTACTAAAGTCAGGCAAATCTATCTTTTTACACTTACTTTGATTTCAATATGCTGTCCAAGGATAGCCTTTGTTATGACTTTTGACAATCAAATGTCATATAATCTGTGATTACAATCTATCCATAATCTTTGATACATTATTGAAAACGGCCGTAAGAGAAGTTTGGTTATTTGGGAAAGAAGCAATTCTTATAAAGAATTAATGATGAATTGTTTAACGAACTTTAAATGGACAGCTTTTTATGTTCAAAATGTGTTATTTTTTATACTGCAAAATTCATATATGAATCAAAATCAAAATCGTTAATGTGCTACACATATTTGGGACATATAATTTACATTGGCACGACGGACACCTCTACTAGGTTCTTGGACCTGTGCTAGAGGCTACCGACGCTTCTTCACCCGAGTCACATTACAATCATGCACCTTATCTAGCAGGTAAAATAATGTATTTTCAAATATTATATCGGTAGATCTATTATTTTTAGTTACTATATCATTCTTAGTATTTGATTATTTGGCAAGGTTTTATTAGAATTATTAATAATTAATTGTTTAAAGAACTTTAAATGGACAGCTTTGTTGTTCAAAATGTTTAACTTTTGTCATATTTTTGATACTGCATTATTCATATATCGGTAGATCTATCGTTTTTTCTTAGTATTTAATGGATAAATTTGAATCTATGGTAGTCACTATCACCTGCTTTTAAGGTGGTTAAAAACATAACGAACATCGTTTAGTCATCTACAAATCATTGTATTAAATCTCTAATTCTAAGTGTTAATAGCAAACTAAGTATCTTAGATATAATACTCAAAACTATATTGGCCTCTCGGCTTAACAAGAGTATATTACTTGTACAATCATAAATAATATAAATATATATAGCCTTCCCTATATTCTAAACCTATATAGTTCAAATCCATCTGATACATTCGACTAAAAACACAAACATCATAAATGTTACACAAGCTATTGTTAATCCTTTACTTGTAACAATCAGAAAGCCTTTAATATATCTCGATTCATGAACCGGAGTCATTGGCGTCACAGATACAGTTAGGTGACGTCGCAAGGCCGCGCACGTGGACGAATACATACGCCGGTAGACGTTATTTATATGTGTTTACCTGTCGCCACTATTTGTAACTTATTAAAAAGTCACCTAGCGTGGAAGGTATCAGAATATGAATTTTTAACTTAATTTATTTAGTGATGGGTCGAAAACTTTATATATAGTTAATGAATGTATAAATTAATTAGCAAAAAAAATTGTTAAATAAACTACATGATAATTCAATTATTAAACTTTAGATTGAAACATTGAATATTGGACGTTTTATGGACAGCACAGTCTCAAATTCAACCTAATTTATGTCTCTTAATTACGCCAGGATCTTCCAAACCATTTTCCAAAATTTTTGGTGTTTAAACAATATTTATTACATAAATTTTTAAATTAATTTAAACATACATGTACAACTAGCGCTCCGTGGTTTCACGCGCGTAACTTTGGATCCCGTAGCAACTCCTGAATGAAAAGTAACCTATATCTTATTCTGAACCCTCCTCTATATATGTACCAAGTTTCACCGCAATCGGTTCAGTAGTTATTGCGTGAAAGAGTAACAAACACACATACATCCCGACAAACTGTCGCAATTATATTATTAAGTTGGATTGTAGGAAAAAAGATTCCTATTCAACTAAAATCGACACACCATCCTTGCCTGATATTACGTAAATTTTCCAAAGTCAACCCTATATCATGTAAATGTTAAGAACATAGAAGACTAAGTACGTCAGCGTCAGAGTCAGTCAGTAAGGCGTAAGAGAAGTCAGGGCCGTCTAATGCACCGTTATATTGAACAAGGAGGCTGTAAGGACGCGGACACAATGACCATATTCAAATGGTTTATGGAGCAAAGACGAAATGAAAATAGCCTAATCGTAAAGGTAATATTTGGTATTGGTATAATCATATAATGTGATACAAAATATTTGATTTAAGTTGTAATGTCAATATTTATAAGCCATAAAAAATAGTTAGATAATTGTAGTATTTGCAGTATTAAAAGTCAATAATTCATCAAAACTTTGAAAATTTAAAAAACTTGAAAAACATTTTTTTAATTCGACGTATGTAATATTATGTAAAGTAAATTAATTTTATATAAAATTCATTTATGTTTCAAATTACATGTCTTAATAGTTATTCAAAGTATCAAATAGTATATAGGCAATCATATTATTATTTTAATCTGTTCTTACAAATTATAATTACCCCTAACCTTTCACCTTAATACCCCATGTAATCCAGCCCTATCTAATCCGCTCCGTGTGAACCCGCCCTTATCTAAATTCCTCTCTCAATGAAATGTGGGTCAAGTTTATTGACAAACCAGGACGTTGCCCGCGCCTCTCGCTCGCACACATAGCTCCCTCTCACTCGCACTCATTGTCCTTGTCATTTGTGGGTGAAGCCTTAGGATTTAGGTTGTTTTTGGGATATTTATATATATATTATATTTAAGAGGATATAAATATGAATTTATATGAGATTTGCTGTTAAATATGGGTCAAGTTTATTGATAAAGCAGGACATTACCCGCACTTCTCGCTCGCACACATAGTGCTGTCTCGCTCTGGCACATTGTCCTTGTGTAAGTTCTTATGTCTAGGTTAGATTGTTTTTTAGATATTTATTTTTGTCTAATATAAGTAATTGTGTTACAATAATTTCTGCGCGTATATTTTAAGAATAAACAATTTAGGTTGAAACAATGAAAAAAGATATTATTTTTTAATCCTTGGTATGCAATTGTGTTTATTGATATTGCAAAAGATTTTTTAAATCTAAATATGTTAAGATTAATGTTAATTTACAGGGATAATATATTTAAATAATATATTAAAATGAATTCTTTGTGAGAAGCAAGCGCGTTTAAGTCTTTTTAAGATACCATCGTCCGGTAAGCCGTTGCATCTTATTGAAGTATATCTTACAAGTTTTACTTTACTTTTATAATGTCAATTACTACTTTTTCCATTTGCGATATAAAATTATTTAATAATTAACTCAATAATCATAATGTAAGAAGACAAAACCTCAACAATAAATTATACTTTACTAGCTGAACTCCGCGGTTTCACTCACGTATGTATCCCCGTAGGTTTTTCGGGATAAAAACTATCGTACGTCATTCCTGGGGTTTCAAAGAATCTCTATACAAAATTTCATCCAAATCGGTCCTATAGTTTCGGAGCCTATTAAATAAAAACAAACAAGCAAGCAAACAAATCTTTCCTCTTTATAAAATTACTATAGACTACCAAAACTTTAACTACGTAAGTCCACAGGGCGGAGCTAGTCAAGATATTTAATAAGGTCCCATAACCCTTCTATCGGATATAACCGGAGATGAATCGGAAATCGGTTCAATAGTTTTTTTACGGAAGCTCAGGTGTTCTTCACTAGGTTAATGGGATGTTTGGATAGATTTTAAGGGTTGAAAAAATGTGGGGTAGGTTGTGAGAAATGATCGTAATGATATGGGGTGTAGTTTTATATGAATGGGTTATGGATAAACGATGGGACGATAAATGTTATTTGAGAAAATTAATAATAATCCTACTGATGTTATAAATGCAAGTTTGTGAGGATGGATGTTTGTTACGACAACAAAAAACTACGATCGATTATGATGAAACTTGGTAAACCTGTACAGTGGGGTTACAGAATTATATGATAATTTATATTACTGGCAAAATGATACATAAACAACGGTTTATTTTCATCATTGGATCCAAAAGTGAAGTAGGTTTTTGTATCGAAAATCATTTGAATAACAAAAACTGAACATTTTATAAACAAAAATGGAAGCAAAATCTAAGATCAAAATATTGAATAAAAATAATTGTGATCTTCTCATCTTATACTGGAATAATTCGCAACAATAAAAACATTAAAAACCAATTCCCAAACCACCATTAATAAAACATATTTGTTTGTCACAACACACAAAACTACAATAACGATACACATAACAACCATTACCAAACAAGCCCATTGTTATCGATCAGAAAGCATTTAACTTATAAGTTATAACCCATTATCGAAACATCAGGTGTGGCGAATGAATAAAGATGGCGACCTCAAATGATGTTACTATAACGGCCGTTTTCAATATTCTATCTATCCCTTGTTTTGCTTATCTTATCTATTTGCACTTACTTTAATTTCAATATGCTGTCGACGAATAGCCTTTGTTAAGACTTATGTCATTTAATCTGAGATTACAATCTATCCATAATCTTTGATACATTATTGAAAACGTCCGTAAATAATAGGTAATACACATCGTGGACATTTTATAACAATTACCACTTAGATATATTTAAATATCACTAATTACGTAAATGGCGTTATATATGAAAAAATATTTTGCAACTTTTGAATTGTAAGATGTGTTATCTTTATCCTAAAAAAATATTAAACTCAATATTTTAAATAATGTTTAACCTCGTTTTCATCGCATTTAAAAGCTACTTTCGTAATTAAAATAAAGAATAATGTAAGTATTATTCTATTTTTATACAAAAGCGGGCTCTTATTCTACTTCCAACATTTTTATGTCAGTAAAAGAGCTTATTCTTATTACACTAACAATCTCTTAAACGACAATCTTCACCCATCACCACGTAACCAAATATTTAGCAATACACTAAACAATTATAGACTCAGGTACATGTTTTTTCTCAAATTCAAATATGATTGAAGGGTTGCATCTGTCGGAGAAAGCCGAAAGCCTGGGAAAGCCTTCGGGAACGCCACATGTCCTAAAGATCCTTATTGTTTGATGTGACATGTGTTCTTTTATTTATTTTTTGGTAATTGTAGGATGCGTTGCGGTGAATATTGTATCTTCTTTTTTAATGATTGGCTTTGCGAAATATGCATGAATTGAATAACTTAAATTTATCGGAATTGAAAATTATAAGGAAGTTAACAATATAGATATGGAATATAAAAAAATACTGTACAGATTTTTAGTATACCTCGAGCTATTGAAAGTTGCAAAGTCGGAAAATTTCTAATATTATTTAAGCTTTTTTTTTTCGTAAAATCTAATAAGATATTTCAATAAACTATTGAGTATAAAAAGAAAAATAATGTCAATTAGAAATATAACTGCGGTCTGTGACCATCCAATTCATCGTCTTTAAATATAACAATTATATAGCTTTCTTATAGAAAAAATATATAAAAATAAGTCTTAAATGGCATAAGTACATAGATTCTTACCCCTGACTTTAAAACCTGTCTTTTCTCATACATTTTAGGTCACAAGAACGTATACTAGTCCGAGACTTGCTTAGCTTTCTCCGTGCATGAGACCACTGCTTTAAACCAAAACGTATTCTATTGCGTTTGACTAGAGTTCAGTTTAGAATGAACGGGTGAACACTCTAGGCCAGTGGGCGAGACAAATACTGACTTTGATGTCTCCTGAATGAATTTCTTGATTAAATGCAATGGATAAAGGCAAGAAAATCGCTGGAAATTTATTGTGATTAAATGATGTTTTATTTATATGAAAATTATGGTTTATGGGTAAAAAAGTTTGCAATGTTCGATGTTTATCCATTTTACTACATTTTGCATATAACTTTTTGCCCGAAAAAAAATAATTATGTGTTTTTTTATGTAAAAATGTACAACACAAGACGTAAAAATTGTCATGAGAAAATACCCTGAGGTTTTAAATTGTTTGTCGCTTTATCCGCAAAACTAATAAAATATTTAATTTGTATCCACAAATCATTACTTTTAGACTAAACTTGCATCAATCTCAAATATAACATACTACACAAATTTCACCATTATATTCGCATTCGCATCAAGCCTCGACTTTGACAAGTTCATTGGCTCCAAAGAAATCATGTTATTAGGATTCAATGGTCAGCAGTAGGTCAATGATCAGCTGATGCTTTCACCGCGCTCCTGCGCACGTGTCCTGATGACGTTATTGTACATACTGCCTCGTTGGTCTAGTGGTTGCATCTTTGACTATAGATCGAGGGGTCCCGGGTTCGAATCCCGGGTGGGGCCAAAAAAAAATTGTTATTAGGATTTTTCTGACAAAGAAATCATAGTAAGAGAACTGAGTTTGGAAGTTGGTGGTGTTGGAGCACCCCCGTGCCTCGGAGAGCACGTAAAGCCGTCGGTCCTGCGCCTGATCTCTCTCCGGTCGTGTCGGTCTGCCGTCCCATCGGGTTATGAGAGTAAAAGGAATAGAGAGTGCAGCTGTGTTCGCGCGTACACTTGTGCACTATAATATCTCCTGCGCAGCTGGCTAGTCTCTGTTGAGATTGGCCACCATGGCCGAAATCGGTCTGGGGGAGCTATTGTACATACACTGTTGTCTATCTTTGAATGCAGAGTTCGAATGTAGCCAAGAAAACGTCAGGATTGGCTGAAATTCCAATTCAGGGGAAACTTGTTCTTAGACGGAGTATACAGTTGTTTTTTGAGACAGGGAATCCTTTGATGAGGATTGAGAATATCTGTAGAGGGCCTTAGGATGGGCAGCAATTATTAAACAAAACATCGCAATTTTACCGTTGAAAGAGTAAGGGTTTTAAATGTAAAGTTTACTTGGATAGTAAACTAAATGTAGTTTGCGCTATGACGGGATTTACCATAGATACCTATAATTGCTTAACATTCTTTTATATTTTTTAAAAAATTTCTTATAACTTAATACATACCAATTTAAAGTTCAAGTTTATTTTGAACATTGAACTTTTTGAACTTGTATAGAGTTATGAGTATTGAATAGAATTCATTTTTAACTACCGGCAAGGAAGGACGTTTTTCTTGACATCCAAGAACTTATTACCATTTATTACGCAATGTTCCTCATCCACTGACTCATATCCTAACAGATAAATTGACCAGTGGCCTACACAGCCATCCTTGGACGTCGTCATATCGGAATGACCGGTGTATTGGGTAATAATGGATTCGTGTAAATGTTTTTTCCTTGTTTCATCGATACCCGAACGATTACACGGTATTCGTAATGTGTAAATTAATTTAATTGTTGAAATTTGAGTTCTGCTTCATTAATTGTCATAAAACGTGGTGTCACAACGTAACATGTTATTTAAATTTAATTTAAAAATTAAAAACATCTTAAACCTTAAACTGTTGTTTATATTGTATTAATATTAGTTATGAATATTAAGAAAAAATATTTTTATTTAAAGTATCACTCTTAATTGAATTGAATTCAAGTTTGCTATTTGATGTATTGGGTTAACTAAACTTATCATGAAGTATTACATAAAGACAAAATATTGACCAAATTATGAAGTTAAGATCTATACAATTTGCAAAATATTTTCAAGAGACTTCAATATAAAGTCTTACTTTAATACCAGGCATTTAATTCGCCTGTAATTTAAGACCATTTCAGTCGCACGTGAGCAAAACCGGGTGAAAACAATCCGCACTTGACATTCACATGGTCACCGGCGAGCAGTCGGCGAGTGAAAGTTGCCCCCCACCTCCCACCCACGCCACGCCACGCGGTATATGTGTCACTAGCCGCGGGGAAAATGCGCGCTCAATGAAAAATGCATTTTCCGATGCTGCGCGAGATTATATGAATTTTAGAATAGAATGGAATAGAAGAATCGTTTATTGGGACACAAGACTCATTATGCATACACTTACAAACATAATATAAACAAAGGAAGTACATAAATAGGTCTCCACTTAATGTATAGACGGAATAGAGCAAAATTTTCTTTCATTATTTTCATGTACAAGCAAACTTTAGGTCATTTATTAATGAATTGCATTTCCTTGTTTATTCAAATTTTTACTCGTGTGCTTTTAAAAAGACCTTCCTCAAAAACTAACAACTGTCATAATGGGGTTAAATTACAAAGAGAAGTTTAAAGTTTACTTAAAATTTTATCTTCTATAGACGTTTATTTATCTATCTATAATTCTATTCTTTAATTATATGGGTACAAAATATCAAGATTTTTTTAGTTTTGTTATAATATTAAAATTTTTCTTTAAACTATTGTCAAGTATAAAATAAGTTACTATTTTTGAATTGTTTGATTAATCATACAATGTAAGTTTCTTAAAAATCTTAAAATATATTTTTTTCAACGTTATAAATTTTAAATGCATTTAAAAATAGAATTATGATAGAAACAATTTGTTATTTGAAACTGTAGGATCGGAATAAATTAAGATAGGTTAATTTGAAGGTGTTGTTTTAATTGTTCTTGTAAAGGTATTATCATTGCTCATAAATGTTTTACTGAACTATTATCTGATTATGTTTTATCGAAACTGTAACTAATATTAGGAAAAAAATGTTGAAATAGAGTAAAACGTTATAATTAGAGTGTGGAAACCTACAATGTCAAACTGTAATTGTAACCATCAATCAAATTGTAGGTAAAAAGTAATCCAACGCTCTCTATAAAAATGTTAGTCACGGATATTTATTTGTTTCAAAAACACTTAATTGATATATGTAATTTTAGGGTTAAGTCCCAAATTGCAAAGGATTTGAATAAAAGTGACTACATTTCCATATAGTAGGTACATCCTTAATCCTTAATACCTAACCTATATTTGACGTTTAATATTTGGATTACTATATACTTATTGTTCCAATTAAAAGCAATACTTTCAATTGCTCCAATTAGTTATAAGGTAGACATTTATAAAAGGCTTTTTAACTAAAAATTATATCTTCATACAAGGAATCATAGATACTTTGTAATACTCAGCGAAGTATAGACAAATATACGTATGTACATTTTATAACAAACAACTATAAGCTATTGTGTGCCGCCCTGGCCCACCTACCGTGTTGCCTCACCGCGAGACTCCAATCTGACTCATAAGATGAGGGAATGTGTCATTTCGCTTTGGGGTCAAGTCTAATTATTATCTTAGATGAAGGCAAAGGTTTTGTGTCCAAAGATTTTACCCAGAATTACTCATCATAATAGGAAGGTAACTTAAGTAATAAATCTCAAATATAAAGTGGACATTTACAGAAATGTATTGAATGTTTAACAGTTAGCATAGTTTATATTTATTGAGGCACAAGAGTTATTGATCAAGTTAGAAATATGTGAATTCATTCATTGCACAAAATTAATATATAATCATGGCATGAGCTATTAAATTATCAATGTTATTTTACCCTCATATGAGCTTTTATTATGCTCTCAGAACAAACTCAAAACGTACCTATTGACTGATGTGCCCTAAAACTTAGATAATAATAGCGTCAAAAGTATTTTGTATTAAAATGGATAAAACATTTTCATCCACATCATCTAAGTTAACTTAGCGAAGTGTTAATTTACAATAAATTATAAACAATAAACAAACAAAACAGTCGTTAGATCTGAAACACCGAATTCCTTTAATTGATAAACGTCAAAACTTCTACTGAAAGAAACAAACACGAAATTCGCGAAAAACTGACGTAGCGTTACGCTTATCAAATTAATGCCCTAACTGGTTAGCTATTCTAGGTCACTCACCCGCATTGCCTAGGCGATAGGTCAACGAACATAAAAACGCCGAAATTTGCGTAAAGGCGCGCCAAGGTCACATTTTTTAAAGTACCGTACGCACGGTGTTCGGAAATGGGCACTCGTATGTGGGTCAAACTGAAGATTATTTGACTGTACTTTAGCGGTATTTGGGTGTACTTTTCCGGGAGCGTTTGTACTTTTACTGTTATTTTTTCTAGTTTTATTTTGGAACTTTTTTTCATTCTTATGGCTAGACTTGATAGCTTTTTATAGCAATATATTTTTTAAAGATAAATAATAAATCTTTAAAAGAAATTTAAAATTATTGATTGATATAAAAATTGAGTTTAGTACTAGGTACTTTTTTGACATAAAGCTAGAAAGTTTTATACCAAGAAAAATATTGTTAGGTTAAAAATTAATCACTAAGTATTAATGGGTCGGTTGGACCCCACAGGACTCACCTGGAATATTGCAGTAATATCGTGGGCAGCGGTGAAGTAGGTGTCAAATCCAAAACATTATACACTAAGTCCACTTGTCACAAGCGTCACTTTCTTGAGGGTCAGAAGTACCAAGCCGTGGGTTCGGGCACAGACTAGAAATAATAGAGAAAACTGTAGATACCATACACTACTCTGTTACAGCTACGAGAAATAAGAAATTCAAAGTTGACCCAATTAAAAGTAAAGTACAATAAAATAATAAAAATTGAGATTAAGTGGACCCAAACAAAAAGGATTGTATAGTTTATTTAAGATTGGATAGTTGGAAAAAAGTGTAAAGAAAATAAAAATCGAGTCAAAAAAACAGTTATACAACCTTCAGGTGAAGTTCCAAAAGCAATGCATGCGGTTAATCAGAATCAATGTGATTGGCAAAAATAAAAGATACACGACACCTCGTCACAAAGGGAGGGTAGAGTCACTGCACACTTCACTTTATTAATGCCAATTACATCGGGCACAGGGTAACGTACGAGCTCACGGGCGCACGGCTGCGGTTCAGCCAGCAAATTCAGGAGAACACTGCACGAGAGGCGGGCGCTAGCCGCGCGGTCGGAGAGAGACTGGCGGCGCGCGCGCACCCCACTCACTGCTACCAAAATTTTCTACCACCGGCGGGTTGTTAGGCGGCGGCCCGCTTTACCGCTACGCCGAATTGACTAATCGTTTTCAGATTGTGATACTTCTGTAGGTACGTGATTAGTGATCACGATTGTATGTTGCCATATTGTCATTAATATTTACAAAATTGAGAGTTCTTTCTCACTCTAAGACAAATTTTCTTCTCCTCTAAAATCTCATTCTTATCAAACAAATATAAAAATACCCGGGAAAAGAAGGTAAATTCGAAACATTTGTAATAGAAGTCATACACAATCATCATCGGCTACGCCTTTATATGACGCTACGAAGAATTTATATGATTTGATTATTTACCTTAGTTTTTCCGATTAGTCCGATTATTCTTCCTAATATATTTGTACCAAAGTGGTTTGTTTTTTTATAATAAATTACCGCGTATTTTTTATCATAAAACAAAGTACATTTAATTATTGTACAAAAAATCCATAGATAGTAATTTAAATAATTTATTACACACGTAAACTCGTTTTTAATTGATAACCAACACATAATAATTTGTTTTTGAGAAATGACCTTCCCTACTTATCATTGTACAAGAACGTTATTTGATAAAATTACTTTAAATATAACAGTTCCACAAGCATTATTCTACCGTTTTTTATGTCTAAGTGGTCTAGAGTTAATTTGTTTTTATCTTGTGTTTTTTAAGTATTATTGTAGTAATAAAAAGCGACGCATTTCTCTTGAAGTTGAGTTGCCCTGTCGCTTGCTATCTCCAATGCGTACACACACACAGAAGCGCGCACGCACACCCACACACACGCACCCAGCCTACAGACCTACAAGTTGTGCTTTCACTCACTTCGATCCTTATTATCCAGTGAAAGAGTTGAGATTCCCCTGCATCTGTGGTAAGGCCAGTTTGTCAATGAGTTGGTAAGTGGGCCACCAAAGATTTTCTTTGTAGACTCCGGTGAGGCCCTGGTGAGGTCCTATTTCTTGGTGATAGCATTCGGATGAGCAATAATGGAACTCGTTTTGATCTTGTGTTAGTGAATACATAATTTGAAGTTAAGAATTCGTCTGGTATTATTTTTGTATACAGTAAACTGTATCACTTTGATGAGTTAATTCAGCTCGTGCTTTATGTTCACTGCTTATCTTTAGAACGAAGATAAAACATTACATTACAAAAAGCAAATTCTCGCATGAATTTGATATGTATTTCAATAAACAATTAATTTATTAAATAGCAAAACATAATATCAAAAGTAAAGTACAGACTGTATTAAACGATTTTCTTCAGAAAAATATTTATACTTTAGAGTTTAGAACAAATGCATTCATTTTGAACAAATTATTCACTTGTTATCAAAATTTATGGAATTTTTTTATTCTTATAAATTCAAAGCGTAGTGATTAATAACTTTAATATATTATAAAATTAAATATAATTAATAATTGACGCAAATAATTACAAAGCCATTAATCAATACATTCCCGAATAAATCCCTATTTAAAATTATTTATTAAAATTTGCATTTTCCAAGATATATGAATGCGTAATTATATAATAACGGTATGTATATTGTATATGTTTGTATTATGCTGATTTTGTCCCTAATTACTGGACCTCATTGAAAAAGAGGTTCATGTCAGATAAAACGGAAAAAGAGACGTAGATATTATTATTATGTTTTTATCACTAAGCAAGCGAAAGAGTACGCGCGTCATCTTACTTTAGGAAATCTGTTGCGCTCATGAAAACTCCTGAAAAAGTAATGTTTTTCCTTAAATTATACCGGAATGGATGAAGATTACAGATCTCCCGACATTGCACTTGTCTTATGGAGAATATGAAAAGGGGGTAATTTACATTTAACCTATATAGTACAGGATGTAAATGAGAGGATACTTGATAGATTGTATTGTGACTTTTTGATACAAATACATTTTAAGTACATATTAAATTAGCCTCGTAATATAAGTTTACTAATACATAGTGGAAGTAGCGTAAAAAGTCTTTAATTCCATAAATAAGAGGTGTTTATAAAATTATATTAAACTCTTCTGCATTCCACCTAAATTGAGACTTAATTCTATAACTAATATAATTGGATATCACTAATTTATAAACCATTCGTAATTAAATAGTGTACTTTAAATCGACTCCATATACTTTATGAGTATATTACTTGTAACTAATGTAATTTTCATACATTTTTGATTTAATTATGTTAAATAATAATTTAAAAGAAAGAATGCAAAACTATGCCACCATGTCATCTAATCTATCCGCATCCAAAAACAAAATTGTAATTCAAATCGTTCCTGACACACTCATTCATTCCAATCAGATTATTAATTTGTCGGCATAATTGTTTGTACGACTGTCGCGACTCGCGAACCAATTCTTTAATGAAGCGATATGTCATTAACAGTTAATGACGATCTTTGACAGATCGATAATTTGTGGGAGTGAACCAAATAAATGATAAATGATTATTAAACATTTTAATGAATAAGCGCGTCACCTGTTCGGTATGTTAATTTTGAGGTTGAGATATTGTTAAGCGATTGGTGATTATAAATAGATTTTTGTGAATTCTAACGTTTAATGAACTTTTGAGCGCGATCGTAGCACAGGCATAAAAGTTAGGTTAAAAAAATATTAAGATTGTTTGAATAACTGCTATATAAATATATATATATTTTTAATAAGTTTTTTTTTATTTTATCTCATTTATAAGTCCAAAAAAGAATAAATAAATTCTGTGCTTACAGTTACAAAGATGTTGTCGCAAAGCCATTTTGTAGCTTATCATAGGTCTGTCATACAATAGGAATTTTTATCTAAATTAATTACACCATCATAGAAATGGAAAAAAGTACAGCTATATTAAGAGACAACAATACGATGCATAAATTAAACATTGATTATGTTTCACAATTTTTTCTGAATCCAGGCGAACCAGGGGCGTATCGTATTTAACTTATTACCAACGAACAATTAACGCGAGCCTTAATCTTATCTAACAGTAGTTTATCAAACTGTTTTATTATAAAAACATAAATTATATTATAACTGTACTGAAGAATCTCAATGAGTTTATCTTAGCCAAATACTTAACGGAATGCCAGAACTCAAGTATACCAGTTTTAAATGCTATTTGTACGTATTTTTAATTGTCGATATGGTAATTGCCCGTAATTTATTAACCTGAGTCTTATCGATTTATCTTCGAATAGTTTAACGTAAATTATACAGTATTTATTATTGAAATTGTTATTGTGTTTAATCGAGAACTACCTTCTGTGGATGGCTATTAATTGCTACAGTTATTCTTACATAGTTTATATTCTTTATTAATTAAATGATAGTATGAACTATTTCAAAAAATATATATTTGAGTATTTAACTAGACTTGTATTTGTATATTTAAATATCTAATTTTAGGGAAATTGTTTAAAATTAATAACCATGCACTGAAAATAACATTTATTTCTACTATTTGGAATTTTAATATAATTGATTTTCTTGATAAACTGCTGATCCACGCGTCTTCGCTCCCGTAGCATAATGTTATTTAAATAACCTATAAAATATAGCCTATGTTACTCGCGGATAATGTAGCTTTTGAATGGTGTGGGAATTTTAAATTCGGTCCAAAAGTTTTGGAGACTATTTATTACAACCAAACATACAAACAAAGAAACGAAGTTTTCCTCTTTATAATATTAGTAGTAAATGAAAAAAAAGTTTATAGTTCTCTCATGGTTTTAGATGGCGTTGATATGTGATTCTTCATTAAATGAAAGGCTTGTTTAAAACGTACACTGATATGACACAGCAACGTTAGCTATATTGGCTATATAACGCGACCGTTGTGCCGACAGACGCCGGTGGTCATTACTATGATGGATGAGGCTCCTATGTGTGGTGCTTGTAGTGAGAGGTAGCGGGAGCGGAAGATTACCTGAACGCTTTCGCTTGTCACTTGCATAAATTTTGTCATAAGAAATGATAGACAGAGATACATACCAAAAAAGGTATATATTAGTATTGATAGTGCTATCCACGACGACGCGCCGCACCAATTTTTGAATTTGAATATATTTTACTATGATCGCAATACTCTGTCTTGATTAGTCTTGTTATTTAAGTGTGCGTGTGCACACATGAGTAATGTGTGTGTACATATAAAACTTCACACAAGCGGAAGCTTGCATACATACGAGTATACTGTGAATAGAAAATTATGATCTGACGAACATTGTAATTTTCTACAATATGGGTTTTAATTTTATGTAGTACGTATGTATTTCCAAAAAAATAGATGTTTAAGTATTTCTACCAGTTATCTAGCTTCCGAAGTACAATCTTTGCTTAGTTTGGGACTAGATGGCGTAGAGTAAAAAAACACTGAATATTTATTTATTACTTATATTACTTATTACTATTATTACTAAACACAGCAGTCGCTTGTGACTTGACCGCACAAGCCCGGTCAAGTCGAATTCGGCATCGTTTAATGATAGACAGAGCGACACACTGACACCGATTCGCGACTCATCTCTCAACTAGACCGCCTTTATCCGATGACTCAAAGGTTTTGACGTCAAATAAGTTACGAAATTGTTATACTTGATTTTTTTGCAGTTTTTTCTCGTGACTTTGCAGCAATTCGTGGAAAATAACGGAACTTTTCAATATATCTGACACGATTTCACAATTTTTCATCATTTTATTTTAACAATCACCAAGTAAGAGCAAAGACACACAACGCGTTGCGTTGGCGGTGCGGTGCGGTGCTGGGGCAGTGTCACTGCGTCGACTTACATAGAAATATCTGTGACATGTCACACGATGCGCTGCGTTGCCGCACCGGACTTGCAACCATTGACACGATGCGGGGAGGGGTGCATACGTTGCAACGTCGGAGCGGTACCGTAGTTGCAGATTGTCCAATACAACTGTGGCACCCGCGGTACCTACGACACAAAAACGTTGCGACGCCGCAACGTTCGTATACCCGCCTGTGAAATCTTTGCGGCGTGGTGCCGCAACGCATCGTGTGCTCCTACTCTTAGTTGAGAATCAAAGCATTTAAGTTTTGACTTCAAAAGGTAACAAAAAACATGCGATAGAATCAATGAATAGTCTTCTTGAATTGATTATCTTATTTCTAGTATTGTGAATATATAGTCTATATCACGTTTTAAAATTGATTATATTATAGTCTTTTGTTAAATTAATTTTTAATTACATACGTACATACATACGCAGTGTTCTTCATGTGACGTGGTTATGGTTCACATGTTCGCTCTAATCATTTAAGATGACTTATCAAATACGAGTCCAAATATATATTTTGTTTCATTTTTAATTATAGAACTCTAACTGTTCCACGTGTCTTCGCTTCGTACTATAATATTATATTATATAGTCTATAATATAGGATATGAATCTGAGCGAAGATGCATCTTTCTAATGTTGTCAGAATTTTTTTTAAATTCGTCTAGTAGTTTTTATGTATACACTAGCTGTGCACCAGGGGTTCGCTCCCGTGGGAATATCGGGATGATATATAGCTTATAGCCTTCCTCGATAAACAGGCCCATACTTGTGATTTCTGGGGCATCATTCGCAAGAAAACATCGTCACTGTTGAGGCGAGTGCGGGGCAGTTACAATAGCATTCTGAAGGTGATAGCCGAGGATGTTGGGACGCCCATCATGGGGCACTTTGTGCGTACACTTGTCGCATCAAAGCGTCTTGTGTACGCGTAGGGTGTCGTGTGGTTGACGTCTTGTTTTGTTTTATTTTTCTTTTTGTTTTTAATTCTCTTTTTTATTCTCCACTAACATTAGCAGATAAGACTTTTTTTTTACTAACAAATGGATCTACGTTATCCGAACTTGAAATGAAAATAAAATAAAATAAATGGGCTATCTAACACTAAAAGTATTTTTCAAATCGGACCAGTAGTTTCTGAGAATAGCGCGTTCAAACAAACAAACAAACCAAACAAACTCTTCAGCTTTATAATATTAGTATAGATTACTAAATATTCGCAATAAAAGATTTGACTGATCACTAGCAAATGTCTTATTGAAAAAAAACCTTTTAAAATGCCGAAACAATTAATTAACCATAGAATGTATATAACTTAGCGTGATTAAGTAATAAAATATTGTTTTTAATCCGCACAGAAACTTGCTAAATAATTCCCGTTAGAGACGGTTGCACAACTGAAAAAAACTCCGAAAATGACCCAAATTTTAGCCACTTTATGCTTTAAATGTAAGTGGGTTGTGGGTTTATTTGAACATTTGTCATCTTTAATTTATATTTTATTTTTAGCTTCTGATACAACGAATATAAGATAGGGCCATTTTTTCGTGAGGTGTTTGTGTCATGCCGAAAACTTGTATGATAACTATTATATTACATTATGTCCTGACTCACCATCAAAAACCTCCCCAAAAAAGGTCCTAGCTCTCGGAATAACAGTGTAGACTTCTCAGAATTTTCGTAATGATTGTAAAAAATATAGCAAAAAAAGAGTGAAGATTATTAAAGTAAAGCCTTCCTCCGCCAGACCAACCGGAACCGCGGAGCTCAGCTAGTAATTTATAAAAGTTAATTCTAAATGTGAACTTGTTTTGCGTAAAAAATATTTCACATGACAATGTAATGTAGTTTTTCTATTAATTATATTAATATGCACTGCCCGTACTCCTCACAATATTTAACTTTTCAATTTCGTTTTAAAGGTTGTCTAGAAGAAATCGCTTTCATAGCGATATGATCATCTGTTGCTAAAATTTTATGTCTCTATTTTTAAACTCTTTTGTATATTTCAGTGCAATAAATAAAAATAATTGTAGCTAACATGAACCATTGAAAAATACATAACCACTAACCAGTTTTTTTAGATATTATTATGTTATATTTATACGACGCGATCGATGTACTTCATATGCTTAAAATGCTTAAAAAAATTAATTCAAATGTCTTTAATTTCTTTAATTTCTATACCTGCATTCAAATTGTAAAACGATTAGAAGCGCATACAAAAATGTAATTTTTTTTATATCGCGAAGATCTTGTTAATTTCACTGTAATAGATTTAGCATCATGTCGTCAGCTCGAAGTTGTGATTTTACCATAAAAACATAAATTAGTGTAACGGTTCACTCGTGAATTGCCAGTCCCCAATTGGCAACCTGTCTTGGTTGTGAATAAACAATATAATCAAATTGACAACGAGACATTTGAATAGTCTTTAATAACGCCTTCAAAAATATTTATGTACTTGAAAATAATGTATTAATCTTCCAATTCTGAAGTGAACAATGTATACTTATAGATTCTATTGTCACTTCATGATGGAAATGCATTTTAGAATACATAGAATTAAGTCTTTTTTGCACATTTATTAATAAACTTTATTGATTTTTACAACCAATTTCAAAAAAATAATTATCAGGTAGTTTTTAGTTAACGTTGTTAGAATCAATTCCTAACTACGATTGAAATAAAAAAAAGTAAATCCTTTTTATTAAAAAATATAAATTGTATTATTTACATACCCTCATCATCACAATAAGTTTTAACACCTGCTCAGTCGTTTTCACTATGCTTTTATAGCCAGTAAGAACAAACAATTTGACAATTATGAATTATTATTCGACTCGTAGCAAGCAGCTACGGATTTACAAAGGAGAGAAGGTTTACCTATGATCCGCTTTCTTTCTAGTCGTTTAATGTATTCATTAGATTAATTTTGTGATTGAATATACTCTCTAGTTATAAATTATGTTTATAATATATATTTTTATTTTTTATCACCGTCACTTCGAGAAATAAATCATTATTTATTTAAATTTAAATAAATCAATGGAATTGAAAGTAAAATTAAATATCGGTCATAATCGGTGTTACATGGTTATTTTTAAACTTAACGGTTGTTACTGGTGTCCTGATTTTGTAGAGTATGCCGTGACGTAAGTCAAGTTCAGTTTTGTAAAAGAATTGAATGATACCAATTAAAAAATTACTTGAAGATTGGAATATTTTATAATTAATAAATATGTATATTGAAATTTGAAATGTATTTGTTTCTTGGACTGAAGAAGTTTATCCATTTTTTAACTTACGTGGGAGCTTAAATATTGATGAAATGACATTTTTTATTGTATTTTTTTCATTTTTTACGAACGCAAGTGTCGACGTTATTGTAGATAAACCATCTGTTAAAGATGTAACTACTACTACTTTTCATTTTATACTGTGCTTGCAAAAATTATTGATACTTTTGAAGTAAACTTAGCATAGTTAAACCCTTTAAAGAATACGAAACTTTATCCTTTCAAATTATTTTTTTTTGCTCGCTGAAGAAACCTTTGGCACAAATTGTTATCTTTCAAAATAAAAGCAAGTTAACGATTAAATTTAGACTTGTAAGATTAAATTGTCTCAACGTAAAATATGGCTTGTTTTGCGTAACTGCTATAATGGATTGAACTTAATTTAGATTATTAAAATGCATTAATCTCTCAATATATATTCGATACTTTTTGCAATGTATAAATATTTAGTGGCTTTAGAAATACGTATTTGTCCGAGATGGAATCTTTACCCTTTCAAATTAAACTTTTAAACAGTTCATAGACTTGAGCCACTATAAATTCGTGAACCAAAACTTGACCATTTTACTAACAACCCCCAATAAATAAAATTAGTTACACCGTTATACAAATATTTTGGGGTAAAATTGCCTTTGAAACAATCCGCTAACATTGTGCTTAAACAAAGGGACAATGAAGACAAAACAGTGTGTACTTGGGAACCCAGTGGGAAAAAAGTGTCTTTACTTATAAACTGACTTTTAAACAAGCTTTTAAAATAATGTATTTAGAGTTAATTTTTGCAATGATATTTTCTGCTAATAAATATCGTTATACTCATAAACCGGCACCATATTTAGGCTAAAATATAGATTAGCATTTATATCTATACATATAATAAAATCGTAGACTAGCCGTGTCTGTACATTTAATATTTTCAAGAAAAAATTAGTGTTTCGTGTTTGATTTATGATTCTAAACTCAAAACAATGATTTTTAGAATTTTTGCCTGTTTGTCGGTTTGTCTGTTTGTCTGTTTGTCGGGCGTTTGTACGCAGTGAACTTCGAAACGGCTTAACCGATTTAAATACGGTTTTCGATTATGTATTACGGCTAGCCCCCCAAAGGTTTTAGTGTTTATTTCATTCAAATCGGTTAACAAATAAAAAAGATATGACGGTTCAAAGTGATCCATCAAAACACATCATCCATGCGCGTAGGTACATTAAATTTAATCTTTTAACTGTTATTTAAAGCACTTTTTATTGATAAATGTAGCCTTCTCTTGATCTCGAAAGTAGATTACGATCATGGCGGCTAATCACAACAAAGACTAACCAACATGCAGAAGATTTTATTTGCGCCGATAAGCGATTATATTGTGTTAAATCTATGGAAACATCAACTCTTTTATTCTGAGAGTATACGACAGATTTCCAAAATGTCAAATATTTTGCAAAAAAATTAAAATAAAATTATTAGAATTATATGAAACTGAACAGTGACACTTTTGTTATATTTAATGTAGGATATACTTCGAACTTAAACCTTTTACAAGATATATTTTTACAAACGTACGTTTCTAAATCTTCAAAATTGTCATACCACCTCTACTTCGAAAATCCAGAAATTTGTAGTCCACACGGGCGAAGCCGCGGGCGGAATGCTAGTCTGAAATAAATTCTGTTGAACTATATTAATACATATTTTAAAATATTCAAAATGTGCAGTTGGAACATCTCATGTTACTCGATGCATTCAGAGATTTATAAATATTCGCTATCAGGAAAATTGTTTTAATAATTTTCGTTTTCTTTTATTTCTTTATACTAGCTTTTGCCCGCGGCTTCGCACGCGTAGACTACAAAATTAACATAGTTGTTATAAAAAATGATATAATGACTTTAATTATAAGTATTTTAATTACACGCTTGTCTTTATAAATAACTTTAAAATTTAATCGGAACCAATATTTTATATCAATGTTTTCTAAAAACTTAACAGTAACTTAATAGTCTCTAGGTCAGACAATTTCTAGGAAAGTATGTTCAGATTAAATAAGGAATACTCATACAATAAATCAACTAAAACAAAATAAGAATCTGAGATATATCTACCTAAACAAAATATGTATGTAGGTGCAATCTTTGCCGATTCCATCCTCCCTATGTTCTCTAAAGAAATAATAGAACGAATGTGGGACTTATGACAAAACAAAAAAAAATATTTATGATATAACCCAAAACGAAACAAAAATAATAGTGTTAATGATGAAATATTATTGAACTGTGAGAATGGATATCGAATTGACAACCGTTCGCTAAGTTAGATTTTACACATTCAAGAGCACAATCGACACAACACTCGATCAGATTGTATTTTTTTTACTAAGAACCTTTTTAGGTACGTAGGTAGTTGCTACATAAAAAACGTTAATTTCAATGTTACAAAAACTATAACCTCCTCGTTTTTAATATTATAAAATATATTATTAGTTGTTTGTTGTACATACAGCTATGCTGTGCGTTGTATAATGTGTGTTGTATGACGTAGGATATAAGCCGTAAGTCGTATGCCGTACGCCGGATGCCGTATGTCAGGTGCCGGAAGTTGTATGCTGTATGCGTTACGCCCCATGCCCAACGGCCCACGGACCCCGGTCCCCGTCCCCCGGCCTTCGTTCCCCGTTCCCCGATCCCTGGCCCCCGGCTCCATGCCGCACGTACACCCCACGCTCCCAGCTACAGGCCCCCGGCCCCGGGCCCCAGGCCACAGGCCACAGGCCACCAGCCCCCGGCCACCCTGAGTCACAGGTAAAGTAAGAAATCCAATACAAAAATATTGGTTTGCTTTTGGTATCCCATATATCCCTTAAAATAGTATTACCTTGATAATATTATTGAACCAAACTAATGGACATTTCTTACTTACGGTTTATTACTTCTTAGCAATGGAAATTTAAAATTGGCATGAAAATTGAAATACTCTGCGAACAAACAACACTCTGAAAACAATCCTTATGCATCCTTCTTTTACCCTAAAATGGGCGCAGAATTGGTAAGGCGGCGTTTAACGTTTCATGTTTTTCCAGCATATCTTCGCTTTTACTGAACTAATTTTGATGAAATAAAAATGGAATTGTAGATCTGCGGACATTTTATCTAATCATATGAAATATTTTCTTGTTTCAATCACCTGCTGGTCGATTCTGTAAATACGATTTTCGATTTCGAATCTCTTCTCGACTCTCACCCTCACTTCGATAATAACTTCGATTCTCACATATTTAGTATTCTGTAACGTCAATGTCGCTCAAGTGAAGTGAAATGAGTTTCGATATGTCGAGTGAAATTACGTCATAAATTAGTTATGACCTTTTTAGGTTACGGTTTTAGATGATCATTTACGATTATATTAAAAAAATAATAAGCCATTATTATTTATTTTATGTATTTCGTTCACGGTTACACATTATTGTTATTATTAAGACATTTATTCACAAAAAATAATTTTTAAACTCGATTTATTTGTAAAAAACATCTAATACACCTTAAATACTTTTTTCAAATAAAAAATAAACTATGAAGTCTCTGACATTTTCAGACTTTGAAAAGTCCAAATATCGATTTGTCGTTATTCTAATTTATATTCAAATAATATTTCTTAGTTTCGAATTGCTGAAAATATATAAAATAGAAGCAAGGATGAAAACGTTTGTGGAAAACTATAGCAACTATTAGAAGGAGACCTACATGATCTACGATATGGTCAAACGCCTATTGCTTTTGTCAGATATATTATATAGTGATCAAATTGTTTTTTCGTATAAAAGTATGTACGTCTTAAAAAAAAAAAGATAAATAAACTTGAATCACTTCCTATGTGGGTTTGTTTTATTATTTCTTTACACAATAGTAACGAATTTTTGATAAAACCACATTATATTATTGTGTAGGTATCTTAAAACTTATACAATTTTATTTTGTTTTTCCGGGATAATTCATACATATTATGTTAGCCTATAATATAATCAGCAATTGTGTACATTTTCATCTCAATCCATGCAGTAGTTTTGGAGGAGTAGATGTTCAAAGAAACAGACAGACAGACAGACAGACAGACAGACATGAAAGAAAAAAAATATTGATTTGCCTTCTGTATCCCTTATATTAACGCCCTGTATTAAAATTTTCCCAATATATTCAATGTACAAATTCGGACTTGCTACGATTTTATTATATGTATTGATTATATCTTTCATAGGCATATTTTAGTGATGCGTGCAACACTACTTACAATTTGTAATTTTTTTACATTATTTAAAATTTACGTCAAATAAATCAAAAGTTGCGATAATCTCCTAATTTGAAAGTTAATCCCAAATCTGCAGTGAAATTTGAAAAAAATCAGCAGTAAATATGTATATAACATATTAATTTGATTTAAAAATAATAATTATAACTATCTTCTATTTTATTCAAAGACTTGTACAGTATTTGATTTTAAAATGCTTTTTGTGATATTGATTAAAAAAATAAATATAGATTAGACGAAGAGATGTTCACTGAATTAATAAAACGAGCGGAAATAATAATCTTCTTCGAAATTAGTTGAATTCCACAACATCCACTTCATTTGAATAAAACATTTATAACGGGGACATTTTTATTTAATTTATTCCGCTATTTATAAACAGACAGACAGTCTGCGAGTGGCTATTTGCTCGCTGAAGAAAGCTTTGGCACGAATTGTTATCTTGCAAAATAAAAGCAAATTAACGACTAAAATTAGGCTTAGATTAATTTGTTTTAACGTAAAATATGGCTTGATTTGCATAACAGCTATAATGGATTGAACTAAATTTAGATTCTTAAAATGAAACTAATTTCTCAGAAATTTCGATAATTTTAGCAAAGTATAAATAGTTTGTGGCTTTAGAAAGACGTATTTGAGCGAGTTGGACTCGTTGAAGTCTTTGTAACGCAGTTTTTATCTGCATTATAACTTCTCCTTCTCGGATCTTTTAGCATTGTTATTTTATTTACATAAGATAAATAAAATACAATTACACTGTTTTATTTTTGTACTAACTAAAAATTTCTGATTGATTATTTTTTGCTGCCAAAAAAAATTGAGTGTTTTTTATTTATTTTATTTATTTATATTATTTATTTATAAAAGGCAGCTAATATTAAAGTAACTGGTATTTCATTAATCAATTTATTGTAAACTATTTTAAATTACATTTTAACATTATCGATTTACAGAAACATAGTAACAAATAGATTATTTTACTTTAAAAACACTTATTATCAACAAAAAAACGTAACACGTGTTTTCTGTTAAACCGTAAACCAATTTCGGACAAAATATTTGAAGACACACTTAATATAATTGTCTTTCACTCAAAGAAAGTAATTATTAGATTTGTGTAAAAACACATGTTGCAGATTTTGCACAAAGCAATGATTATGGGACAAATTTGTTAAAAAGACGTTATTAACAATTGTTTTAACACAATTGTGGGTCGCGTGTCATTCTACTCATCAAATGCTTTACCATATTGTGGATATCCTATTATTTTCTGCTTTACAATTTTTTGTTAAACACTAGAGTTTAATTTTAAAAGTAATGGTCGATTTTCACGCTGAGAAATAGCAAACGTCTTACAACTTTAAAATTAAGGATGTTTATTATTTTTTATAGGAAAAGGGGCAAACGAACAGGCGATCCACTTGATGGTAAATGGTCAACGCCGCCCATAAGCACCCACAACATCAGGGGTCACGGATGTGTTGCCGGTCCTTTAGATGGTGGTATGCTCTTTTCGTGAAGGCCCCTATATCGTATCTTACTGGGAACACCTTTGATGGAAGTTGATTCCAGATTTCAGTTGTGCGAAGAAGTTTCTTATGAAACGCACAAGTTTAAATATTTAATTACAATTTTTTAATAGTTAATAGTTAAATCTTAAAGGATCGTCTATACAAAATTTTCCTTATTAAATGATACCGCATCACACTTACGCGATTAAAACAATCAATACCAAGAAACTATCTCATCTTAAGATAGGCAAACAAATCAAGCACTTTACTATCACTTCACGCACCTCCTCTATTAGACGATGTAATTACTTCAGCGCTTCATCGCTGGAAGACGGCGGCACATACCACGTGTCGCTTGGAGCGAGACATGCGATGTATGCAAACCAGGCGATCAAGCCATTAGTTAGCGCTATATGGGTCGAGGTTTTACTGAGGAACCTTAATCGTGAGATTAATCGAAAGGAAAGCTCATTACACATTGATTTTTGGTGCATAATTAAAGCCTGTAAATAAACAACGCGCCATGTATACTTTTCTGCTAAAAAATGTTGAAATTAATCTGTAAATACGTACAAGCGTTAATTGAAAAGAAGGCGCTTGAACTAAAATTTATTTTCATAGAATCAATATTATAATAATCAATCAAAGACACTTATAAACATTAATGTTTAACTTCTTAGATTTAATATGTAACAAATAGCTCTAGTATACTGTCCAGAAACTTGGTTACAAACACATCTATGTTAATTTTTTTCGAGAGTAGCTATATCTCGATACACTTTAAATAATAACATTGTAGCAATATTAAAGTTTAGAATCAAATAAAACCGACAATAAATCCTCAAAAAATGGCTTAAAACGTAGAGCCTAAGGAGTTTTTTCAACATATGTCAACCTCGTCGTACCTTTTAAAGTAGAACATATAAAAAATTAATTAAAAGAAGATCTTTTACCAAACTACAAAAAAACCTATAACATTTAGTTTAAATTCCCTAATCAATTTGTTTTAGTTAATACTGTTTTCACCCTCCATCGGTGCATTCACCAAGGAGGCAGTTTTTCATTTGTTCCTTCATAAAAAGTTAAATACAAAATTATTTGCAATTCTCCCTCCTCATTAGATAGTAAAATAAGTATATTGTTACTAGGTACAAATAGTTTGACCAACATCGGCACGTGGCAATGCGGTAACCCGAAAGGCAAGTGGAGCGCGAGCGCCGTTTACAATAATTTGACATCGCCAATGTCAATACAATAGCTATTGATCATAATTGATGTACTGGGCAACGTAAATTTGAAGTAAATTTTAGATAGATAGTGTGGTGTTCACGATATATAATAAACTAGCGACCCGCCCCGGCTTCGCACGGGTTTAATGGATGATATTATACATAAAAACCTTCCTCATGAGTTACTCTATCTATTAAAAAAAACCGCATCAAAATCCGTTGCGTAGTTTTAAAGATTTGAGCGTTCATAGGGACATACAACATGACACATGACAGAAAAAGCGACTTTGTTTTATACTATGTAGTGATGTTAGCACACAGACCAGTGGGGCGCTAGTGTCACTTCTGACACTTCAAACCTGTCATCTGTGGCGTGCAGACGTATCCGTTGAGCTGTGTGCCTACTTACTGATATTTGAATCTTTTATTTAATGCTCACCTACAACTATAGGACATAACATTGGCGACGAGGAAAAACGCAGTGAGTGAAATATATTAATGACACACACAGTAATGTCAATATGATAAATATCTGTTATCAGTTTGGTCGGTAATAATAGGGTTTGGTTCAAAAGGAAGGAGGGTAATACTAGATTTTGAAGTATTGCTTCGCATAATGCAATCGTTTAAACGATTGACAAAAAAGATATAAAATAATCTAAACCAATCTAGGTTATTTTTGAATAATTTTCCGTTATTCAAAATTTAACAAGTTTGGACTAGTAAGACTATGAACTGTAGAAACATTTCATACTTAGTACAAAAGATGTTTTAAATCTAGAAGCAATCTAACGTCGTAACAGCACATACATTTTAGACACATTAAAAAGTTTATCAATAAGGTGAATTTTT
The DNA here is from genome assembly GCA_001586405.1 of Phoebis sennae. Taxonomy (NCBI): domain Eukaryota; kingdom Metazoa; phylum Arthropoda; class Insecta; order Lepidoptera; family Pieridae; genus Phoebis; species Phoebis sennae. The sequence continues at coordinate 379,849 of LQNK01000057.1, read as the reverse complement.
CGCTATTTAGGAACCTTTCTACTTATAATTACATCTTTTTTAACAAATACACATATTTGTCGTTTTCATTATTATAATATTAGAATTAAAATAAGTCCAACTGCAATTTAAATGGTTTTACTATTATAAGTAATAGTGCATTAATATTTGGACCACAAAGAATGTGTAAAATTAACCAACCTATTGCTGACCAAATCTGTTAACAAAACATGTATTACTCAGTATTAAATTTAACAGTTTCTGGTTAAAATAACCATATGGTACCAATGAGATATTGGTTGAATTGAAAAATATTGGCAAAATGTTACAATATGGTTAAAATTGTTGGCAAAATGTTAAAATAACCATATGGTTCCAAGAATAAATTTGTTGAATAGATATAGCTATTTAACAGATGATATATTGTCTTGGTCTCTGGCGAAATAATAATACTAAATACATAAAGTTAATAAATTAATAAATATGTTAAAAAAATATATATAAAATCCTGTTTCTATAAATGACAAAAATATACGACCTAAAATATTTTGGTTGTATGATGAATTTATTAAATGAAATAGGAAAAATTATTCCTTTGAATTATTATACATTAGTAAAACTATACAATATATTTGTGTTGATTCACACAAATTTTCTTAGCAGTCAAATTAATTTGAATTGCATCAAGTCTAAAATACTTTTAAATCATAGTTTTATTATTATAATATTAATAATAAAATTTATTTATTTAAGATTGTACATACACTATTTCTTAAAAATAAAATTAAGACATTTAAAATCGTATAAAATAGTTTAAAAACAACAATTGTAGCACTAAAACTAAATTATGTGGACAATTTCGTTTTGGTTATGCAATTGTACGATTGATATTTACTAATGATATATGAACTAATGTACAAATATATATATTGTGTCACTTATATTCTGATTTTATCCCAAATAAAGGAAAAATAGTACACAAAAAATTACAACTTATGATTATAAGTAAAAAATGTATGCGTATAATGCGCAGATTATAAATTATCATATTAAACTAGTCAAGTACATAATATTGCATTTAATGTTTTAGGAAACATATTGAATTTAATTTAATCAACTGAAAATATATTCTGCATCTAACAACAGGAAAATTATAGAACAAAACATATAAAAACAAAGAAACGAAAACATGCACAACTAGCGGAGGAAAATATGATAAAAAAATCGGTTTATTGTCTTTTTGTAAAATATAACATTAACTTCATTATAAATAAATAGAACACATATTTTAAGATAACCATGCAACCTTTGTTTTCGATATATCTTTCGAATCATCGAAGAACAGCTGACAAATGTGACTGCAGTTATCACTGCAGGCAACGGATAACGAGTTTTAATTAAATTAAATATATAATTAAGTAATAGAGAATGGTATACTGGAAGATATTTCGCATAATTTAAAATTAACTCAAATATAAAACAAGTTATAATTGATTCCTTTCGATAAAGGAAAAATTTACAAAGTTATAAAATTAAGGATATTTTTATTTTATTATTTTTTAATAAAATTAAGGTCATAATAATAAAATGGTCATTTAATAACACAGATATAGTGAGAAGACTGAAAAGAACTAAATATTTTGAGTTAGTGTAGTTAAAAGATAACAATAAGTGCAGTGAAGTGCAGTGTAAAGACCACAATATGACAGTGTCTTTCATTTAATATTTAGAAATAAGTTACTGGACATTTTCTTAAAACTACTATTAGAAATTTAGTTAGATTTAAATTGCTTATTAACCAACACGGCTGGATTGCAATAAAA
>LQNK01000057.1:333239-370339 GCA_001586405.1 Phoebis sennae | reverse complement strand
ACGGCCGGCAAGGAGAGGTCGCTTCCCACCACCGCGATCAGCGACGCCCGCTGCGCTGTCCAAGCCGGACACACCACCAGCGATGTCTAGCTTCCTTGGTACAACCTTTGCTTAGTTTGGAACTAGATGGCGTTGTACTAAATGTTGGTGGTTGGTTAATATTTTTTATTATTTATTATGTTCCTGGTATGAGTGTTAATGGTTAACAGTCATTATGCATTAAAAAGCAATAAATATAAAAATTGTGAACTTTGGTTTTCAATGTGTCCCTTTAAATAGCTCGAGCAAGGAAGGAATAACAAAGGATTAAAAAAGTATAAAACTTTGCTAATAAAATTTTAAGTATTTGTACAAAAAAGGTTGTAAACAGTATAATATTATTGAATCGGGTTCCAATACTTAATAACAAGCTAATTAGTGCTGACTACACTGTGGCCTTCTGGTTCGTTGACCGTATAAGGTTGACAGGTAATAATACTGTGAATATTTTAGTAATTGGAAGAATTTTAAACTTTACACTTAAAGGATGTAGCGACAGTTTCATCCAATTTTATAAAATACAAGTTACTCAATTTATAAGAGAATTATTTAAAAGTTTAATGTATTTTTCTTATATATGACACTATTAATGGAATTTGAGTATAAATTCATTAAAAAAGTTTCACATACAAATACAATACAATAATTTGAATATAAATAGCAATACCATTGTGATGAATTTGCGTTTTTACAAGCAACCTTTTTATAAATAAATATTTTTAAAGACAGCTAATTAATTTATTGCTTAATTTTATAAAAAAAAATATTTTATACTTAGGTAACCTGTCCCCCCAAAATATGAATCCTTAAAAAACCTGTTACTTTGATAAAAAAAACTGTTAACACTTGTCGGTATCTCTTGCCGGTATCAGTAACGGGGGTAACGAACCCGACATATGGCCAGGCGGTTTGTGCTTTTGGGGTAAAATACTAAATTAGTGGGAACACGCACCGTTGGAATCCTATTCATTGAATGTAAAATGTACTGTATAATTTTAATCTATAGTTGGTACAGACTTAATTTAAAAAAAATGTGAGGATAGATTTTTCCCTTATAGATGGATCAAAAGCACATTGTTATGAAAGAAAGTAGTTTTTCAATTTAGAACTTGTTGAAGTAGTGAGTAAAAAGGTCCAAGATTAATAACTATTTTTACAGAATTAAAAAAAAAGATGAGTTTCTCAATTCGACCTTTTTATGTATATTACCACATATCTCCGGCATTTATGGACCGTTTTGTAAAATTCGTGTTGCATTCAAAAGGGTAGAGTGTGGTTATGCCATACATTTGATTCAAGTCTGATCATACACGGGGAAGATATTCCAAGGGACTCCTTGAAAATCAACAGAATAAGCTCTGCGGTTAAGGTTAAAAGACATATATACTCACTACTAACTCTAAAGACTGAATTGTGATTATTCTGATGTGAAAAATAATAAGTCAAAATAAAAAAAGAATATATTTTCTACTTTTTATGAGGGAGTGGGTCTCATTTTTCCTCAAAAAGTTATTATTCTAAATACTTTACTGAGGTCCAGAGTTTAGGGTACGATTTTCAATTCCATATTAAAGAGACTTATCTTTTAAAACCCATTAACGTAAATATAATCACTCATTATTATTTTTTGTTTAACACGAACTATTTGCTCTTTCCCTCAGCATTGTACAATGGTAATTGTCTATCCTTCGAGCATTCCGACCTAAAATTAATATGTAATTTATTCTTTTGTAAAGGAAACCGGAGCTATGAATATTAATGTTGGGCTAATATTCGTCTAATGCAGGATTTCGCTTTTGTTGAAATCTGATTATTTCGTAAACTAGTTTCTAGGCCTTTTGACATTTGAAATACAATATTTCTAAGTTCTATCTATTTATTAGGAGTTGATAATAATTAATTAATGATCCAAATAAAATATATTTTAGCTAGCCAATCAGCGAGAGGCCTTGGTCGCCATTTTGTTTGTCATGATTTGAATCAACACCATTGCTCCTTCGGATGATGTCACCCAAGTCGGAGGAATCGTCACCTAAGAAGAAAAGGAAGATATCTCTAGAACCTCTAAATAAAGTATCGTAATGTTAATATTTGACTGAATTTGAAATTATCGTTTCTTGGTTTGCCATTTATAAAAGATAATTAGAGAGCCAATATAATTCTTACTCCTAACGAAAATGTTCGCTTCTTAAAGGGTATTTCTGGAAAGCATTATAAATATCTTGTAAGAATTCCAACAATTATGATCAGAACAAGAATTTGTAAGTGTCGAAATTGTTATATCCTAGAGTAGAGACAATTTTTTTTGTAATTTTTCTCATCTCATCTTGGTATGTATGTAACTGTTGGTATGGCTAATAAATAAATAAATAAATCTCAGTCCACTGAGCTATTTTTAATGATAAATATTGTCATTTTTATTACTCAATTTTTCTCTTATGTGGCTCAAAACATTTGAAAAATGATGATGTATAATAATTTATGTATATTATTCAAGTATTGAATTAATTATACAAATCTTGAAAGGTTTGTTTACTACCTAATGATGAATTTTCGAAACCGGTTGTACTTAAGTAAAGTTGAGTATAATACTGGAAATAATGTAAAAGTCTTTAATTCAATACTTAATGCAATTCCATCAAAAAGTCATAATTATCAACCGTCAAGTATATTATTGAGTAATCCTATTGAAAGCTACATCTTTATATAATAATTTATGAAAGAAATATGAAATGATACAAATTTATAATTTTATAATATTTATATTTTAAAAGTAATTCTTCTCTACAGACATAGGTGAATGACCCGAGTTACAAATGTATAAATATGGAATGTGTAAGTACCTACAAACCGTGACAATGTGACGAGCATACTTACAGTAAAGATGGTTCTATATCATATTAAACTATAACGTAATATTACGGTCATCCGATAGAATAAGAATTAGAAATCTCATATAATTTTCACGACTTAACAAATCTTACTTTACAATATATACAAACTTCTAAGCTGAAAAGTACATAATATCTCTCTATTTACAATTATAATCGTCTACTATTCACACATATATTATCTATGCAATTATCTTAACCGTGCATTTACGTGGCCTTAGATTAAACCATTATCGTGTTACCAATAATGCTTTCTTTTTCCAGCAGCTCAGAATATCCAGATTCATCGCTGCAAGCGCTGTCGTTATCGCCAGCGTTTTTAAACACATCAGTTTCAGTGCTTGAGTGCAAGCTCTCCACATCTGTTAGATTGTCAATCAGAGATTCAAATTTTCCTTCGAGATTCGTCATACTGGAGTCCCCCCGTAGCAGCGGATATGTAGACCGTCGTCGAAAGCCGTTTCTTTCTCCAATAGGAACGTGATTAACCTCGTCTGAGTTAATTTCGTTTGCATTTTTCCCGTTGGATTTGTAGCTCCTGCTACTGCCTCTAATGGTTTCAAAACGCATGCTTTCGAACGCGCGGTCTTCATCGCTGTCCTCTTTCTGTTCCTCGTAGTGTTGTGGAAGGGAAATGGGCTCGGCGTCCGATGAGGTGACCGTGCTGGCGGTCTCACACCCTGAAGAAACTGAACCGTCGTCGCTGTCTGTGACGAGGTAGTTACTTTGAAGCAATTCCTTTCTATCACACATCGTATTCAATTCACCCATTTCAGCAATCGATTCTAGGGGCTTTATCAGTTTTTCGGTATCGTCATGACTAGCTTGTTCCATTTCAGATTTGTAATTTGTCTCGCGAACGAGGAGATGTATTATGTCATCGGTTGTTGACTCTGAACCTTCGGATTCAGAGCGGATTCTTTTGACAACATTCTCTGGACATGATAATTTGCGCGGCGATTTAATTTCTGGTCGCCGTCTATCCAAAGTTTGCGTGCCATAGTCTTGATCGTTGATAGTTGTCTTTGCATTCATTTCAGCTTCCTCCTCATCTTCTTCAGAACAGAGCTCCTCGATAGCACCAAGTTTCGGAGCTGATTTGGATCTCTCCAACGGCGGCCTGTAGTTAAAGGCGCCTACACTGAGAAGAATCTTTCTGCGGGGCATACTGGGGTTCTCGTAGACGCTATTGGCAAGGCTGAGCCTGGCGTTCTGTTTGCAAATACGATCTTTCTTAAATTCGACTAGGGCTTGTTTTAGCTTAACTTGTAATTCTTCAGTGATTTTCTTTGAAATGGATTCTTTGGTGCATAGGACTGCGTGGCAGCGTAGTTCGTGTTTCAGTTTCTTCCCCTCGTGGCGGTAGACCCAGCAGAAGAGTTTGGGGTAGTGGGGCGGGCTCGTGCAGTAGGTGATGCGGTGGGACCAGTACTCAGTGAGCCCGTGTTCTTTGGTGAAGCCTTTGAGGCCGGAGTTGGTGACGGAGAGCTTCATGACCACGTCGGGTTTGGTGGACTGCTGGTAGTTGCGCCATAGGGTAGCAAGCGGCTTCTCTATGCAGCCCTCACCTGGAACGAGAGAAATGACATTGAGTATCCGATATTTCAGAAAAAATTTGTAGTAAATATTTTCTATCAAAATTATCCGACAAAATATGTTTTTTTTTCGATGGATGAGTGTCTTAAAACTAGGAGACAATTTAACAATAGCTATTGTGTACAAAATTCCTTCGATAATCTGTATAATTTGGGTAGTATTTAGGGCGTGCGCGGGCGCCACCTACAGTCATCGGTATTGGTATTATTAGTATTGGTTCGCAGTCACCCAGTGTCGAGGTGATCTTGTACCGTATAGGGTACAGGTATGCTGGTAAGGACGTCGCTATTTTAAGGTTAACCTTTTATAGTCAGCTTACTTCTTACTTTATATTGTCTATTATTTTATTTTATTCAATATCAAATTCAATTCCTCAACGTTTTAAACAGTAATAAGATAAGTTTTGATTGAATCTTACTTCAAATGATCTGAAGCATTATTCGTACGTAAAATAGTTTATAATTAGATGTTTTTAAGTATTAGTAATATTCAGATTTACATTTGAAGGAATCCATTATTATCCTCTATACATTGCTAATAACAGTTATCATTACACATGTAACAGTTATTCATCAGTCTTTATCAAATACTGTTTTACGAAAGAAAAAATACTAATCTACAAGTCTCTAACAACTGATTACTACATACAAATGATGAACACACATTTTTCCTTGAGTGGGTCAGGAACCTGTGACCCCTATCTCCCTAAGACATATATCTTCCGGCAGCGCATTAGGGGTTAACGTACCGCGACGGGGTGAAATATTACAGACATCTATTAACGATATATTGCACCTTGTATTGATAGACTGGATAAAATGATCTACATGATTCTTCTATGTATGTTAGTTGTGCCAATTTTAAGCAAAAACAAAAATAAGAATTTGAAACTAATGATAATATACATGTGCTAATAATAAGCAACCGTACACGATGATAATAAAATGGCTGACTGAATATTAAAAAAAAATCACGTGTTTCAGTATTCTTATTTCTTATAAATATGAACATACAGTTATATCTACTTTTTTCAATTTATGTTTGATTATTATTTTTTTAAAGCAAAACGAGTGAAATTACAATGTTTGGAGATGTAAATCTATTAAATACAAATTTTAATAGTTTGCATTTACATCTCCAAAAATTGTTATTATAATTTGTTTATCTACTGCCATATCTTCTCTCCAGTTAGCATCCTGGTACTAATAGGCTGATTTAATAATAAAAAGTCAAAACACGCGAAGATCACGACTTTTCGCGGAATCACAGCGTTATGTTATCGACCATAAATAAGTGTTTATTGTTCATATTTTATTAATATCTAGAATTGAATAAACAATAGATTGGTTATATAAGTTTTGCAAATAACAAATTGAATAATGATAAAAATAACTTTGTATGTTTGTCTCTTCTTCACGCTTTAACGGCTGAACCGAGTTTAATTTTTTGAATGGAGATCGTTTGAAACCTGAGTATACCCTTTATGTTATAGTTTGAGCAGAAGGGGTGAAACCACGGGGCAAAGCTAGTTTTAAAAAAATATCCTATTTAAATGGAAGCCTTACAGGATCGAGGATTTAACAACTAAAACAATTACACCTAACTTAAATGTTATGTTGAATATTTTAAATTAAATCCAATCCATCACGGTGAAATCGTTGGGTTAAGTTGCAAAAATAATACAATATCAAACGTGAAATAAAAAAATAATAATTAATAATCTATAGGCGGTGCTGAAACGAGTTTTAATTCCTGTAGTTATTTATTCATACACAGGTATTGAACCAGGAAGTGGTCGACTGTTCCACGGTCGGAAATCAAAATATTAAAATATTTAATGATATGCTCTCGCTTAAAACTTTGGAATGAAATATAAAAATCGACGAATTCAATATGAAATTTAGCACAGGAAATTATTTCCGACGAATTTCCATATATTTTAGTCGCAATGTCATACAATACGTATGCTGGAAAAAGTATGTTTTGTATTGTTCGTAATTTGCATGTAACAACTAATATCAGAGGATGCAATTTATTATTGCAATGAATCAGAATGGTGCTTTTATAGACATAGAGATACATATTCAAAATTATTATGGCAATTACCAACACGCTTGCCTTAAATGTACTAAATCGTAATTATCTTGAGGAAATTGCAGTTACTTTTCTTTATATTATATGCTTTATATACAAACCCATCGCAATTCTGAATGCCATATTATTAAATACAGAGATCCCTTTAATATATTTTTAAAGTATTAGTAGTAAATTATTATTCGTAACTAGCTGCGCCCCAGGGCTTCGCTCCCGTGGAAATTCGGACCAGTAGTTCTCGAGATTAGCGCGTTCAAACAAACAAACTCTTCAGCTTTATAATATTAGTTTAGAGAACTTGAGAACTGCGTAATTATAACTTTGAAATCAATTTTGGAATTAAAAAAAACACTAAACTTAAAAATAATAAAAATCCATAAACTGGTTCTATCTTCCGTTAAACAAATATTTCTACGTTTTACGATAACTTTCTGACAATATAATGGGATTATTATGTCCTAACAGTAACCGCGATAAAATGAATATTTATAAATGGCGGCTTTTATCGAATGGATGATCTCAAATGACTTTGGAAAAAATCTTAGTAGAATTAATAGGTGTGAATTAAATTAAATTAATTATGATTTGATAAACGGTTCGCTAAACAATTTTAAAATTCTGGTATGTACATAAATTCTTGGTCCTTAGGCATAATGATTATACAGTTGTTAATAAAAAATATTGACGTCAGCTTGTTTTCTACACTAATTTTGTAAGGAGGAAAGATTTGATTGTTTGCCTCCAGTTAATAGGCTCTCTAACTAGTGATACGAATTTACAAATATTCTAACCGCTGAACGCTGTTAGTATTGTAAGTGGATATAATGTTAATTTTCAAATTATTATTCTTCTACTGGGATATGATGGTAGTGGTTTGTATGTGGCAATGGTCTATTGCGCCGGAAGTTCGATCACGGTTAGGAAATTATGATGTGATGAACATTGTAATTTTCCACTGTCTAGGTATTTATATACCTAGATAAATACATACAAAAATACATCAATAAATACATACAAACGACAATCATGTTGTATGTATGTATTTACAAAAAAAATATGTTTAGGTATGTCTATGAGTTATCTAGTTTCCATAGTACTCTGCTTAGTTTAGAACGGCGTAGTGTAACATATCCCTAAATATTTAATTATTTATATACAGTTATTTACAAGCAGCTATTTCACGTAATGTCCACTTAAGAAACTGCCTGCAACATCGATGTTGATGACATTGGTTATCTAATATGTTTAGTGCCCAATTTGTCTAGAATCCTAAATTTTATCGCAATACAAGGAAGACACCTCATTTGTCTCTCACGAGTTTGACAGCTGTGACTATGAATAGGGCTGTCAAAAATCATACTAATATTATAAATGCTAAAGGTTCTGAGGATGTATAAACTACTGAACCGATTTTGATGAATCTTGGTATACATATAGGTAAGGGTAACTTTTAATCCCGGTGTTGTTACGGGATCAGAAGTAACGCGGGTGAAACCGCAGGGCGTGGCTGGTATATCATATATATTTTTTATATTATACATGACTTGTAATCAAAAATTTGTTATATTATTTTTGTTGCAAAAAGTTAAGTACATTAACCTATTTAAATTTGTGAACAAGGTAAACTGTTTCCTACATAATCAATTTTTAAACGTGATGTACAATATTTTTCTAATAGCGAACAAGAAAGGATAGATTATTTTTATAAAAAAATTGCTTCCTTGAATATATTATGAGCCATATTTGAATTTTAATATCATAAATTAACTCGCTTCCTATGTCTTCTCTTTATATATGCTAATATACGCTATTAAACGTCGAGGGCTTCTCAACTTTGTATTAAATTTCTGTGCCTTTAGGATATATAAAGGTAAGAGGAACAAGGAACTCGTGAAATTATCTTAATATAACTATTAACCACAATATACGACTTTATAATAAAATAGGGGTCATTGACTTGTGAAAACATCGATATAAAATTTAATTATGTTGTTAATATTTATATACTTATATTTACATCTTCCTTATTAGTATAACATATTATCTATATATGTACGTGTCTGTCAAATTATTAGGAGTTACTGAAAATAAGCTCTGCAAAGCTTTAGGGCATTGCAGAACATGCTAAGTATTGTCCTATTTTGTGAATGTTACCGTACAGCAACATACGTAAGTTTGTCAATCCATTTGTTTATCGTTGTTATTATAAGCTATGGTTTTGTAATAGATAATCTAATTGGTGACGATTTTTTTTTATTTTTCATTGCATTGGAATAATGAACATGCTTTTTATTTACGTACAAAAATATATTACATATTAATGACACACATACTCGATAATAAATTCTTACAAAAATTTTAACTCAGAAATGCATTCAATTTATTTTTTACACTATCATAAAATGTACATTCTCATTAAATGCATCATTAACTCTCCGGTAGCAGCCCTAGGTGTGACCGTTACCTTACATAAGACAGTGGCCATCGTGACGCAACTGTTAGTGTGTTAACATGTTCATATTTCCGGAACTTGTAATGACTTCTACTGAGTATATGCTGTACCGTGAGTCTTTCCTAACATGACATAGCAAGGGTACACAAATACAAAGGTTATTGTATGGAAAATACATGTTGGACCTTGATTTTTCTAGAAGTTTCTATAAATCCTTCAATCGTATACATTTTTAAAACATTTTTTATCGATTTTTAGAAAATCACATTAATTAAAGAATCTTTGAATAGAACGGACATAAGATCTACAATATCGTTCTTCCGGCTTTTGTCTTTGCCACAAAATAATATGAAAGTCAATAGCACTCATTTACTAGCAAATTTTTTAGAATAAGGTATCACTAACCTTCAGGGAAAATTGAAAAATTCATTCAAAAAATTACAAAAACAAATGCTTGCGTTTACAAAGCTGCCATTCCGCGTCGTTTAAAGTGATGCCGACAAATGAGGAAGCAGCCCGTGAAGGTCGAACGCCTCTACAGGACAGGTCGTATGATTGATATCACAATTACTGACTTTCTCTCGCCTGTGGGAGGGCTCGGTCGATGACTGAGCCAGTCATCTGATATTTGTTTTTGTGTAGGATATATTATTGATAGAACGAAGCGAAATCTCAGAGTCCAGAGGGCCCGGCGGTTGTATGTTTGTATATAAGTATGAAAATTTGTACGACGATAACTTGAGTATCGTTTATCCGATTAAATTTCGTAGGCGAATAGTTAACACAAAAGTAAATAATGACTTCGAACAGGATTGCTCATTTAGAAATTTTCATATGAATGTAGCCGAAAGGTATCAAATGAAAGGTCTTGATTTATACATTACAAACGCTCACAATCATCCTTCATCTATGCTACTGCGAGGGAGTGGAATGCTCTACCTACATATGTGTTCCCCAATAATTACAATCTGGAACGTTTTAAGTCACGAGTGAATAGGCTCTTCCGATACAGGCATGCCACTTCTTACACTACATCACCGTTTTCCATCAGGCGGGATAGTGGTCAAATGCCTAGCTATCCGTTAAAAAAAATTCCAACGCGAGGTCTAGCTCGGGGCGAGCCACTAGTGTTACATTAAGTCATACCGACAATCTAGGAAGCAGCCCGTGAAGGTCGAGCGCCTCTACGGGACAGTTCTTCTGTTTTGTATCACACTTGCTGACTTTCTCTCGCCCGTGGGAGCGTGCGGTCGATGACTGCGCCTGTCATATGTTGTCTACGATAGATTTAGTGTTGACGAAAGGTCAGCCTATGTAATATAGTATCTATAGGATTTATACTTGAACACTTATTTATAATCGCAACCTTAGTTTTATGGGGTTCCTTACTTCCGAAGATCTGTTACTTTTTCACGATCCGTACTTTATTAATATAATAAATGCAAAAGTTACTCTGTCTGGATGTCTATCTCTTCTTCACGCTATAACAACTGAACCGATTTGTAACAAATTTTGTACCAATATAGTTTGAAACCCAAGGACATAAGATATGATATATTCCGGAAAGATAAGGGGGGGATAACTAGTTTTAAATAAATTAAAAAAAAAAGTTTAATACGTATAGAAATCTATACGTGTGATGTTTTATATAACTATTACTGTATATCGGCTTAATAAAAAGTGATGACCTCAACGTCAAAATAGGAGTCCATATATAGTTATAATGCTCTACGTAGTGTATGATTGTTAGCAATAATGAAGGGCGTATCAAAAACAAGTGCTATCGTGTCGAGTTATTTCCAGACGATTAAACAGAAGCCCTGGAAACAGCGGGATTTGTAAGCAAAGTAATGATTTACACTGAAAGATGAACATTACTGTATCTAAAAGTGCTTGTAGTAAAATATTTATACACGATACATAGTTTTAATATTAACCCGACGTTTCGAACAATTTACAGCTAGCGTGGTCACGGGTGACCAGGATGACAGTTGTCTTCATGAGTGATTCAAAAATTGTTTGTCTACCTCCACTCCTTTCCTCGAAGATGGTATTTAGAAAGATGGCTCGGATTCATACAAAATTGATGTACAGTGGTATGTTCGACATGGGATTAAATTTTTTATTAGTGGGTCCAAGCGTTAGAATGTCAGAAAGAGTTTTTAGTGTGAAATAACAGTAAATATTTTCCTGTAACTACTGAGTGTGTGGTACACTGTCTGGTTTTAAAGTCACATCCTAAATTGGTGCAGTAGATAAGCGTATTTTAGATTAGGAGCATCTGAAAAATCTACTACTATACAATTATAAAGCGACGTGGTGTGAAACGAAACATAATTTGGAAACATTTAAAATTTACAACTACATAGTTGAAAAAAAGCCCTGTGTGCTATTGGAACATGGGGCGGATCCTTTGTTTCACTAGTGATTTTACTTAAATTCCATGCATTGCGAGACCACGGGATTAAGACCAAGACCTCTCTGTTACCGAGTGGCTCATTGGAGCGAGTCGGTCATAGGACTGAGTTGTTTAATTATTTATTTACATATTAAAAGCTAACTTATTTAATTTTTCGCTGAATCCCTGGCCCCGATAAGGGCCGCAAACCGGTGTGTAAGTAGGCAAGCTTTCACCCGCCGTCAGTGCCAACTGCCAACCTGGGCGACGCTCGTATGTTAATTATTATATTTATATTCATTATTGCATGTTTATTGAACATATTCACAGAATTATTTTTATAATAAACTATTGCTACATTCGTCTATTGCAGACGATTGTGGCGTAATGCCTAATAGATCACTGCAGATGTAAGGAACAGTGTTTTTGATGGCTTTGCAAACCAATGCGAGAGCGACATGTCCTGCCACAGGCTTGGCAGGAGAAATTTGCTACATTATAGCGTAGACAAATAGAATATTACCTAATTTAAGAAGAAAATAGTTAGTTTCTAAATGATCTCCCTTCATCTACACTAATATTATAAAGATTAAAACTTTGTTTGTAATGAATAGGTTCAAAAACTGCTGGACCGATTTTGAAATTCTTTCACCATTCGAAAGCTATGTATATAGAACATTATGCTACGGAAGCGAAGCCGAGTGAATCAGCAAGTATTTTAAAAAGAGGAAAATTTTATTTTTAAACAAATACTTAGTAAGGAAAGAAGTAAGCCCAACGTGGCAATCAGGAAGTGTTTACTCACTGAAACCAAACACAAAACATAAAAAATATATTTAATGTATTTATAATGAACGACATCGTAGTACGTCACAAGAGTTCAATGTAACGATCTATTGTGAAGTCCGATGACCTCACAAACAGGGATCCCAGTAAGAAATTAAGAATTTCTCAAAAAAAGACAAACATATCATATTTGCAGAATTAATAGGGTTTTTTTTATTTTTTACTCGTGTGATCTATTATCAAATAAAAATTAAATAGAACAATAGTTCAGTGTCATTCCATTTGGCTATGACCAATTATTCTATGATTGACTTTCATTTTATTTTTAGCAAGAAAGCAATAAACAAAGAAACTTCAGCAGGGTAAAAACATTTGCGATAAAAAGGATTTTTAAAAGCTATAAAACATCTTTATCCAAAACTGTCCCCAAATCGATAAATGTCCAGAAATATTTCTTTATTTATAAATATTTCCCAACAAAGCCTAGGAATTTATCCCCAAAATATGCAAAACATCTCCGTGGCAGCCCTCAAAAGTAATATCACTTAGCAAAGGATAATAACAACTCTAAGGGCATCACTCATCTGCTGAGATTATCATTTATAACCCTTTCATTGCATTGAACTACTTCTTGATTTCAAATACTTTAAGCCTAATAAACGATCATAACATTAACGCACTATTAACGAATATAGAATATAATTTATTTGCATTTATAGTTATAATGCACATTTTGCATCTGTTTATGTAGATAGAGATACGAATCCTACTTATATTATAAATGCAAAAGTTTGTGAGCATGAATGTAAGTTAAGAAACTTAGTTTTTGCGTGGAAAACTCTTCCAAACTACTAAACCGATTATGATGAAACTTGGTATACATATAGGTTAGCATACAGAGTAACATATAGGCTACTTTATTTACCTTTACTTAAGCCCATAGTTTCCACAGGATTAGAAGTTAGTGAAACCGCGGGGCGCAGCTAGTATTGTATAATACAAAAAAGATACTAATATCGTGTAATATATTAATTTACCAGGATTAACGTAGATGGTAAATTTTATGTCTTTCCAAGTAATTTAATCGTGTTCGACCTGCTAATTAACTTACTTGGCTAGTACATAAAATCTTTAATAAAACGGCTATATAAAATATCAAACCTCATATTCCCGGAAATGACGTAGTACACCAAACTATATCCGCAAACATAATGATAATTAAAAAAAAATGTCCACTTTAACAGAATTTAGTAGTTAAAACTT
Organism: Phoebis sennae; assembly: GCA_001586405.1. NCBI lineage: Eukaryota > Metazoa > Arthropoda > Insecta > Lepidoptera > Pieridae > Phoebis > Phoebis sennae. The sequence goes on along the minus strand of LQNK01000057.1, from coordinate 356,820 downwards.
TAATTATTACTTCCCTTTTCTTTGTTGTCGTTTTCCTTTACATATTTTAAAATCAGCAATTTCAGTCAGTATGAATAATATGCTTATCAATTAATAAACTTAATTGTCATTTGAACATGTGTACTGTCACTGAACAACTCCTATAGGATTGTACCGTTTGTGATAAAACTTTTGTACGTGTCCAAGTAGGACGTTGATAGTGAACCAAGTAATATAAGAGACATAAGTGTGTTGAAATTACAAATAACAATGTATTTTCTATCTCTTTGAGAAGTATTCTGTATAACAATAAAATATATAAGAAAAATACAAATTTACAAATGTAGGTTATCCATTACACAAATAAAGACAAGTCGAACTACGATAATTATAATAAAATAATGCAAAAAATTTCATTGTTACCTCTACACATTACATATCGAGCAATCATTTTGAAATTTTGCATACATACATATGTAATATTACCATGGGATTTTTATGTTTTAGCAGGCAAGCGAGGCATGCGGTTCACCTGATGTTAAGTGAGTGACCGCAGCCCATGAACACCTACAACATGAATTGTCGCAGATGCCTTGCCGGCTTGAGAGAAAGGTGAGGGGATTAATGACAAGAAGGGAGAGAAGCAGAACAGGACGGGAGAGGAATCGAATAGGAATACAAAGATTTACGTGATAAATTCCCGCAATTAAGTAAAAGTTAATTACTAATACGTGAATTCTTCGCTTAATAAAGCTTGTTAAGTAAATTATGTGAATGTTCAAACAAAGCCTACATTTAATGCTTTTCAAAGCTATTAACGGCGCATTATTCCCTTCGAAATTGATCAAACTTTAAGCTTTAATTAAAAACTTGGTAATTATGAAGTTTAATATCCTTTGTGCTATCCTGGAATCTATAGTAGCGTTAGTAATAAATTATCATCGTCACTTATTAACATGCGTGTTTCTGGCCCTAAGAGGAAGAAATGAAAAAATATTAATTAAGTAAATATGACGTTCTAAAAGTTCGAAAGAGGCCAATTTGGAAAATTAACGTTTTGTCTTTGACTTTACGGATCAGTAAAAGACTGATGTACATTATTTAAGAGGTGAATAAGACTTCAAAAGCTCAAAGAAAGTTATTCTTCGCTTCGTATCAAACACAATATCAGTTATGGCCAGTTCCTATAATAAAATAACAAGTTGTTTTACTTAAACAATACAGGACAGTACAATATCCTACTAGGTGTAAGTTTTAGCGTATCTATAATAAACGTGGCATTAACATAACTACCAAAACTTGGTTTCGATTGGATCATCACCGCTCTTTACTGAAAACGATTCGTATCTGTTATACTATGACGTTTATTTTATTGGCGATATTCTTTCTGGTATAACCTTCGCTTAAATTTTATTGATTGCGAGAATTTTACGTTTAGAAATTAAAGAAATAATATTTATTGAATTAAACAAGGTATATATAATTACAATTAGTTCAATGTAGGTCTGTGCATTACAAAAACTTTAATTACAAACTGCTAATCGAAATATTAGGCTCAACATCGTCCTAAAGTTTATCAATAAAGGTTTGAATAAGGATATTATACAGTTTTTCAATCACAATCACGTCCCCTACATCAATCTGAGCATCATATCGTCGGCTTTCAACGGATTACATTACATTAGAGCCAATCTCGGCTAATGTGTTTACCGAACCAACACGCCGCTGCAATAACAAATATTGTCGCCTTTTTGTGTTCATTTTGTTTTGGAATTTCAAGGACGGTAATCGGACATTTTGTTTTAATGCTTTTCGCAATAATATGTGGACTACTTAATAGTTCTTGTTATGAAAACTTATATATTATATTACTAAATATTATTTTATTTCGTCTTTAGGCTCGCCCCGAGACTTTGCGTTGTAATGTAGAGACCTTTCATTTATTACCACACTCGACTATATGAAAATCGCCTATTGCATCCCCCCTATCTTCGTTACCCCCCACTGATTTCGTTCAACTTCAAACTTGACATTTTCATTTGTCTACTCTATTTGCCTATGAAATTCAATCGAGATCGATAAACGATACTCAAGTTAACCTTACACAAAGTTTTTCATACTTACATACAAATCTACAACCGACCTGCTATGTCTATTAATTAACAAATTTTTTTAACATGTATACCATTAGCTCTGTTAGTTTTTATTGTGTTTTTTAATGAGAAGAGGCTTAAATATTTTAGCTTGTAACAATAAAAATACTACTACAGTTTGTTCATTTATCAAATTCTTATGTTTAGACAATACATCGCAATAATATCGGACCTTCTACTGAATGTAAATAAGCTTTCGTGTTCATTAATTTTAACTTCTTATTAAATAAGAAACTTTTGCAAACTCGATAGATTGTATTTCTTAAAAGGGTATTGTCCGTTTAACAAGGAAAGACGTGAAGTCGCTAAAATAGCGAGTGAAAAGTTCAAACTTAGTGTAATTCCACAAATTACCTATTAAGATAAACCAAATTTCTTTGGACATAAAACAATATAAAATTTGAACCGTAATGTCAATGTCTCGAGCTTTCAATCCGATTATAGTCTAGGAGTCAGTGACACTTTCAATCTATTTTATGCGCAGTAATTGTTTTACAGCTCGGGTTATAGCGCTGTTAAGATGTGTGTAAATTTTATTGAGGTGATCAACGTCTATGTGTGTTTCTAAGTATATAGGAAATACATTAAAGAGCTCTGTGTGTAGTATGTTGTAGCATTGCAAATATTATACAATAATGTTTGAATAGTCTGGCATGTAGACTTTAAAATTCTGTTTTTTGTAGAGGAGCGCGCACAGTGAGAGATTTTGGTCAATTCTATTTAAGATTTCTGTGTAGCTTTAACCAATAACGTTACAGACGCAAAGGAAGCTTAAAAAATGAAGTAATTTCTCGCGTTTTTCCAACATTTCCCTTCACTGCTCTGGTCTTATCAATTGTAGCTAGATGAAAAGTATACTATAACCAGCTCAGGCGTATGAAAAATAATTATCCAAATTTCGTTAAAATCCGTCAATTAGTTTTTGTTTCTACAACGGTTATACAGATAGACAGACAGACGGACAGACTGACAGACAAAAAATTTACAGATTGCATTTTTGGTGTCAGTATCGATCCCTAATCACCCCCTGATAGTAATTTCGGAAATATATTTCATGTACAAAAGTGACCTCTCTACAGATTTAATACAAGTATAGATAAACACAAAAACATTAGCACGGTGTAATTTTTAATTCATAAAGGCACTAGCAAGTGTTAATAGAGGATGTTTTTATGAATCCCGTCGGAATGCTGATCTGAACGAGAGGATACCGGCCGGGAACTCGATTACACTCTTGGAAGCCAGTTTGTTTGAGACCTTTGATAATATCATTTTCTGGTGTTGACTTGTGCATTCCATGTATTTAAAGTTATACAAAATTTTAATAAACGTTTTATTAAACAAGATCAATGATTACGGATATAAAAACAACATTAATATTTAAAATATTAAGTATAGAATATAGATGACCCGATTGGCGCAGTGGATACTAATGGTCTATTACGCGGGATGGTATCGCCCAACGAATAGAAAATGATGATGTGATTAACATTGTAATTTTCTACCGTGAGTGTTAATTTATCTATAGTATGTATGTTTTTACAAAAAAGTATGCTTAATTATGTCTATCAGCTATCTAGTTTCCAAAGTTCAAGCTTTGCTTATAGTCCGGTCAATTTAGACATTTGACCCACGACAAATTCGGGGGAAGCTGAAAATTCTTAAAATTGTTTAAATTATAATTATAATCATTGTCTTAAAAGTCCCAACCGATCCCATGTAAGGAAAAAATTTTAGCGGGGTAATAAGGTCCAAAAAATGAGTTTTTCGCGATTTTCTTGAAAACGGTAAGTTTTATCGCAAAATTACCCCAGACATAATTTGTAGATCAGGGAATTTCCTATAAAAAAGGTATCAATAATTTTTCCCCTAAAAGCCACCGCTTCTGAGATATAACGATGCAAAAAATTGCGAGCGTCATAATATGCCTAAGTACCTCACCCATATATCACATACTATTTTTACACGCCATAACTGGCTGTGATACGACATCTGCATTTTACAGGAGGGGTAAAACAACTGTATTCAAAGTGTTTGAAAAGCAAGACTTACTTGCAACTGCTGAAGTTTTTAATGTGATGTTTCAAAAGAGCTTACGAAAAAAACCAATTTGGAAAAAATGATTTGAATTTATAGTTCAGCGTCTAGTGTGAGAGAAATAAAAAAAAAAAACATTTTTTTCTGCCTAATAATTAATGTTCTCCGTACCTAAGAATGCTAATTTGAAAATAAAAGTTAATTCTGTGTATTTATATCACTTCCAAGATAACTAAATAAAAACCACCCTCGGAAATTGGCACAAAACCATGTAAAATTTAAACTACAGTATGATATTGTTTTAAATCAAAGGGGTTTGAATGATGGGATTGGATTAGATAAGTAACTTCTATTATCCAATGCCATCATTCACTTAATAAAGGTTGGTCATACATTCAATTGAATTACTAATTGATAGGGCAATAATACTGAATTATCCATCAAGAATAATGTAAAATGACAGTGAAGTGAGAAAGACATCATTATCTCATTACAGGCCCTTAGTGGTAATAAAGGAAATAGGTTTTTTAGCGCTTTATTGGTTTCTTTGAACTCGGGTCCCCTGAGGTCAGAAGGGCTTCGGGTGTATGTATGGATTCATTTCCTTTGATTATGAATAAGATACGAAATTTTAAAAATAATATACGAAATCTTTGTTCGCCAACGTTCTTCAACTACAAACAAAACACATATTTTAGTTTTAAGTTTTTTTATAGTTATTTTTCTTGTATAGCTGTTATGTGAATATATTTTATTTTATTTTTTTGTGGATCCACGGTGGTACTTTCTTATTAAGTAAAAAACTTTTTTTCATTCTTTATTTATTTCTTATATAAATTAAATATTGTAACATGAGGTTCAATAAATAAATCATATTAAATTAACAAGCGTGTTAACGTTCATGTTTTGAATGTCCTGTAAACAAATAGAACTAGCTATGTAACATCTTACATTATTATTTAATATTCAAAGTTCCGGAAATCACTTCATTATCAAAATCGCGTCGTTTTTATCGATACATTTTACATTTAATTTCAAAATATTCGTTTTTATTCAAATAGGTATTTTTAAGTTTTATAAAACTGGTTATAAAAGGAAGGAATACAAGCCATAAACAGGAAAAATTAAAAATACATCGCTTCATTAAGGCAGTAGAACATAAGAGACATTTTCCTTGTAGGCTTAATTGTTTACCTATTCTGAAACCATGGCCTAAAACGAATAAAATATTATTTATAAGATCGTTCTTTTCTGTCTCCAAAAATCAGTGGTTAAAAAATTATGCAGTTGAGAAATGAGATTAGTACATACATATTTCGCTTACATAATTATTTAGTTTACGATATTTTTTATTTACTTATCATCACCACTTCTCTTCCTCGTGACATATGTAATATCTTTTTATTTATATATGTATATTTATATAATATATTGTACGCTATATTCTTTTATTTTTCTTTCTGTTACATTATTTAATTTATTGTCTGCACCACTGTACCTCTCAGTAATTGTATGTTTTTCACTTTGGCTAGAAGAAATTGCTTATAGCAATAAGCCCGTCTATTGCCTCCACAATAAGATTTAAGTTTTTTTTTGTATCTTTTTATTTAAAGTATGTACAATAAAGATGTATTTCATTTTCATTTCATTATTAATTAATGCTCTACATTTGTTAACAGATAATTATGTATTTAAATCCTCTATATCTACTTAATTATACCTTTTTTTAATTGCTGTTGAAGTAAAAACTATTTCTTAGTATTACGTGTATAGCATGTTCACGATAACAGTCATTTATGGCGACACTTAGACTAGAAACATCACCAAATAAGGCTTAGTGATTCCTACCATCTGTCACGTAGCGATTTTATAGATCGATGTATTAAAGAAGTAAGTCTATAAAGAAGTGAAACACAAATATGTATAATGCTGTTTTTATCGCATTTATTTTCGTATAATTTATTTGAATTATTACAGAGTTCATATTTAATAATTATTTGGAATTTTGAATTATAATTTGTTCATTTAAATTGCTTGGTTTCGCAATTCTTACTGGCCTTCTAAACAATTATTCACCACAAATATTCTTCGAGACCATTCTTGGGGAGGTGTTTGAGGCAAGCTGAAAACTTGTATGATGCCTCTCCTATTATACCCCGACATGGAACTGCAGATGGGTTGGTATTAGCGGATCAGAAGAAAGTCAGACCTAAAAGACCTGTCTGTTATATGTATAAGAGTACTATTCTTTAGCTATAAATAATACCCAAGACAATAAATGGTCCTAGCTCTCGGAATATAATTATATGTTTATTTAAGTTTAATTATTCAAAAATGGAATCCATCCTTCTTATCTTAACTCTATAATTGTTTACAATACGACTAGGGATTGCTCCCGGGAATTCCCGGTACTCGATTTCCCGGGAATTCCCGGTACTGAGAGACTTGGTCCAGTACCGGTACTGGCCCCCAAAGTCCCGGGAATTTCGGTACTTTCGGTACTGTAAAAAAATAACATTAATAAGTTATTTTAAGATGTTGTCGCATACGTTACTATACGCAATTAGTAAATATTTAGTTACTTTCTATTTTGATAACACTTTATTATACAAAAATCCCCATGGCAAAGTAGCATCTTTAGTGAACGTCATCACAAAACAACCTCCACAAGACGCAAGTTTGTTGCGATTGCTCAAAAGACCCCATTTGTCGAATCACCTCGGTTTTTGAGTACTTACTACATCACCGATGATCGGAATCCTCGGTGTTGACATTTCGAGTGACGAGTGATCGAGTGAGTCATTTGGAAGGCAAGGCCAAGCTGGCCTCGAAAAAGCTTGGAGTGCTCAGTAGATTGAAACAGTACTTCAAGCCACCGACTTCAGCTGTACAAGGCTCAGGTGCCTTTGGATATGGATATGCCTATGGACCTATGGAGTACTGTTCTCATCTCTGGGCGGGAGTCCCACAGTATCAACTCCTTCCTTCTGACCGCATCCAACGTCGGCTGAATTGTCAATAATCGTAGGCTTTCCAGTAGTCTCAATCCGCTATCGATACGAAGAGATGACGCATCCCTTTATGTCCTGTATCGAATGTATTATGGGGCGAGCACGGCCGCACAATTCCAGCACCGCACGATCCGACGTAATCTCGATTTCCATCCACACCATCTAGATGGTTGGCGATCTAACACCGTGCGCTTCAACCGCAACTTCTTTTCTCGAACGATGAAGCTGTGGAACGACCTTCCATCTGCTGTAATTTGGAACAAACAAGAGACGAGCGTATTTGTCCATCAAAGGCCGGCAACGCACCTGTGATACCACTGGTGTTTCAGGCGCTCATGGGTGGCGGTGATCACTTAACATCAGGTGAACAACTTGCTCTTTTGCCTGTTCTGCCATAAATAAAAAAAAATAGTCTTCTGTGAGCGGTGTCTATGTGTGCTTGAGCGCACATTGTATGAATATTGCCTTATAGTCCTTCTTATTGGTGTCACGCCGAAACGGATATTTTCATTGGTTGAATATTCGGTTAAGAATGCCATTAAATAAACATCATCAAGCCTCATTCGATCTAATCATTTGTTATAACTATTTTTCTAACAAAAAAATCTTAGAAGCAGCCCAGAGTCCTGAAGTTGACTGTGTTGTCGTACCTCAGAGAGCACTTAAAACCGTCACTCCTACGCCTAATCCCTCTGCGGTCTTGTCGGTTTTGTTTTATCGCCATTCTGTCGGCGCATACCGTTTGGTGTCCCATTAGGTTACTAGGGTAATATAGAGAGCGCCGTGTATACGCATATACTCGTGCATGTAACATCTCCCGAGCGTACCCGGCTAGTCTCTGTTGAGATTGGCCCCCATGGCCGATGTCGGTTGGACAGGCTATAAAACACTACTAGGCGTTCAATTGACGTGTCACGGCGTCTTGTAACATGCCTGAAGTAGGTGAGTTTGCTAGACTGTACAATGTATTTCTAACATCCTTTCTCTTGCACCATATTTTAAGAGCATCTATTCACTTCTTTTCACTCTCTCGATGAGTTTCAGATCGTATCCATCGAGCTAGGCTGTAGAACTAAAATTGACGATGCAGCTCAAATAGCTGCCACAGTCAAATGGAGGTGGGCAGGCCCAATTTGTCACATGCCAGACAAACTCAAAATAACCACATTGTGCCACGGTAAACCAAAGAGATTATTATCATCTAAAGCTTTACAGGTGCGAGTGGGCGTTAGCCTGGTCAACTAACATTCTCCAGTTCGAATTATTATTGGCTTTTTGCCTCCATCCTCTTACACGATCACTTTGGTGCCCATTCGTACGTCGTCCATCCATCTAAGCTTTGGTCTATCTCGGTTTCCACGACCGTCTGGTTTACCGTCTGGTAGACGTCTCGCAGACGTCTAACCTCGTCCTTTCTCACAATATATCCTGCCCAGCGAAGCTGTCCCATTTTAATGGTCATTACGACGTTCGGCTCGCTGTACAACTCATATAACTCGTGGTTGTAGCGTAGTCGCCATCCTCCATTCTCCAGCACAAGTCAAAAACTGTGGGTGACGAGGACGATCTGCTAATCTTTGAGAGAAAAAGATCAAGGTGATTTTTGCATATAGTCCAAAGAGATGGTGGAACGAAATCGATCACTTCCTTGTTAACAGGTACCATATTTAGTCCAAAATCGTAATAAATGGAAAGGTTTTAGGGAGGTCTTACCCAGCATTGAGACACACCAGGCATAAAATACGAGGCTTTGATTGTTTTTGATTATTTTCGTGTTGAAAGGCATGAGCTTTTTTTACCTTTAATTTGGAATACATATACGTTATAAACATTTTTTCATTAAGTTTCATGAAAAATTATGTTTTATTGCGTTTCTGTTGCGCGTTAACTATTATAAAATTATCGACTTTCATTTTAATATTCTGTGAAATTTGTACTCAGTACCGAAATTCCCGAAATTCCCGGGAAGTCCCGGTACTGGCTTGGGTCTGGTACCGGTACTGGCGATGGCCGTTTCAGTACCGGTACTGCAATCCCTAAATACGACCCACGGGTGACCTATAGCAAATTTTAGAAGTCATAATGCCAGTAATAATAAATAATATTTACTGTAGATAAACTTTACTTAAGTTACTCAAAGTTAGGTAATTTTAAATAACCTTATTAATTTTTAAGGGGTTAAATGTTAAGTAAATATAATTATTTTGTTGTTCTTTGTTTAAAGTATTTGGGAATACGTGAATGATTTAACATAAAATATGAAACAATTACAACATTATGTTGTATATTTTCATTTTGCGGTACCGTTTCTTGTATTTTTTTTTAGAGTGAGAAGTTTTATTTACAAATATCCTCACCTTACCCTTTACGGGTAGTAACCCCTAGCAAGAAGCAAGAAGTGAAGCAGTATTGTACTGTGTTTCGTACGGTGAGCGGGCGTAGGCCTGTCTTCCCATCTCATTCCTCTCCCGTCCTGTTCTACTTCCCTACCAACTTCCTTTCATTAATCCTCTCCTTCCTACAAGCAGGTAAGGCATCTGCGACAATTTTATGTTACAGATGTTCATGGGCTGCGGTCAGTCACTTAACATCAGGTGAATCGCATGCCACGCTTACCTGCAACAAGGGAAAAGAGACAAGAAAGGAGAGGAAAGGAGTGGGAATATAGGCATCTTTCGCCACTCGCGCTACTAAAAACAGCGCAATACTGCTTTCTCCGTCGATCTTCTGCGGGTGGGTGGTAACTTCCCTGCGAGCTAAAGCAATGCTCTTTTGTTTTGAATAGAAATATACACCACATTATATCGTAGTGGTATTTGGCGTGTTCCATACTATCAACTAAATGTACTTATCCTTGGAGCAGCGGATGGAGCAACATTACCTGTAACAATCAGAATAAATTATTAGCTTTCGACAAGGATGTGACGATTAGCTAATTTTACGTGAAATATTCACGTTACGGAGCAACTTGCTTGCGATATTACAATTGTATGCATTTTTGTGCATTAACAAAGGAAATCATACCTAACGTGTTTCATTAATTTTTTATTTTATTTAATTAATATCAATACTTTGATAATTCTATCGAAATATCCATTTAGACTAGTTTCGGATATCGTCTTTATTTATTTCTGAAATTAATAGTGAAATGGAGCGATGCGTGCTTAAATTAAAACACAGCCATCAAGAGAAAAAAAATATTTACAAAATATAAATTGTGCATTTTTGAAAAGTTTGTGATGAAAATGGTCAAGTATGTACATATGTTAGCAATTAGACAATTATTAATAAAAATTCGTAGTGAGAATATAAATGGATCAATTAATTCTTGATCATTAATATTTAAATCGTTTATAAAACAAAATATAATATATTTCTGAGTGTAGTCAAAAATAGCAACATAAAACGATTGTTAAACCGGGGACGGTTAACAATCCAATTAAAAAAAAGGATTTTTTAAGCAGACTTAAAAGATTAAACCCATTTCATTTGATCACGTTGCTTTTATGTATGCATCGCCGTTTATTAAATAATGATTATGAATGTAACCATATCCCGATCGATCAAATTGTTTTGGTACAAAGTTCGATACACCAGTGGTCGATAAACTGAGGGTCAGTCACACCCAAATGCAATTTAACTGCAAAAGTTTACAAAAAGATGCGAACGTGCTATCAACAAATGTTTTTATTTTTAAACTTTAAAAGTATCGTGGTTCGTAATACTTTCATACAATGAATTGGCTCTTTTTCTGTTGTTATATGAAACGACCGTTTTAGCTCATATCATATTGATTAGGTTAAGTTATTCCCTATGTGGGACGTAAATGCATAAGAGTGGGGGCATATGACGTGTTGCGTTGGCGGTGCGGCGCCGGTGCGGTGTCGCTGCGTCGTCTTACATAGAAATATATGTGGCATGTCAGGCGCTGCGTTACCGCACTGGACTTGACACCACAGAGACGAGGCGGGGAGGGGTGCATACGTTGCGACGTCGGAGAGGCACCGCTCAGAAATATGAACTGCACATATGCAACTTATAGCGCATCACGCTCAGCATAATTATATTACCTAGCTTCCGAACATTGACACGTCAATGGTTTTAGTAGAGACAAATGAAGTAGCAAGTTTAGGACAATCCTCAACTCAAATTCTAAACATATAATTATGTTTAATTCTTTGTAGTAATGAAAATCGATCAATGTCGAATTAACCCTTTGTTTTTACGGTCCGTGACCTGAGGTGAAATAAGAATAATAAGTTTCATAAAAACCGGAGGTCGTTGGTTCGAAACTCGTTGCAATGCAAAGAAATAACCAATCGTTTTACTGATTTTGTAAGTCGCATTATTAATGATGATTAACAAATTCGTTTTATATATGCGTATTAATTAAATATTACTAGTGGTTCGCCCCGTATTATTCAAGATCCGCTCGCGTTGTAATGTATAAATCAAGATCTTTCATTTAATACTACACTCCGATTTCGCTCATCTTTGCAGTCCACTTTTTTTAATGAAACTATTTGCCTATCAAATTTAATCAAGATTTAGAATACAACCACCCGGCCATCTACAAAAAATATATGTTTGAAGTATGTATGTATCAGTCATCTAGTTTCCATTAGAGAAACTTTTATCAGTTTGGGACTAGATGGCGTTGTCTTAAATGTATAAAAAAAATCTCGACTCTGAGACCTCGCTTCACTTGGTCAATAATAGAATTTGATGATAAATTTACTTTCAATCGAACCTGCAGCGTAAGATAATTTTCTATTCACTGCGCTAATCTAGTCAGAAAGTAATTAGTATGCTATGTCATTTAAGTGTCCTTTTTTTGTTTTCTTCGATAATTGATAAATTACGAAAGAGGCAATTAATCCTTTATCATTAAATTACAATTGCAATAAATTACTTAAAGAATTTGATAAAGTATGTATATACCTATCTAATTAAAATGTCTTACAACATTTATTGCGTAATGTTGAAATTGTTGAAAAGAGTTTGTAATAGTCTATTGCTATGAAAATCAATTTTCATAAATACGTAAAAGGGGTCTGCGTTCGTGCGTTGCGGTGCAAAGGTCAAAGCTGCGAGGTTTTACATACATAGAAGAAAAGCGCTGTGGTCGGGGCTTTGATGTTTTTGTATGATTATCTGATTTCGACGTTCTGCGTCAACGCAACGCAGATTCGGCATACAATGCGTTTATCCGATGCGACGTCGCAATGCAACGTCACGTAGTAATAGATCCTCTGACTAATAATATTTCTATCAAGTGGATTTCTTAAATATCAATTTTTAATTCACATCTCATTAAGCTTTTATCAGATCACGTTAACGCCGTCCAAACATGCTGATTTCAAATGAATCATGATTTAATAATTGTTCAAGCAAACGAAAAAAATATATATATTTCACGATATTTTTCATAATATTCTGTATTATAATACACACACGGAATAAGGGTTGCCAACGTTGGTCTAACTTGAAATAGAGAGTATGTTAAATCAGAAAAATTTTATTTATATATTTGGAAGGTTTCAGGGCAAAAATATTTAGTAAATATTAACAGTATTTTTTTTTAATTTCCTTTTTAAACTGACCCATGAATTTGAATCATATGCAATCATTTAAGAAGTACTTTATTTTTATTGACAGCAAAAAGGATAATGCACTGAATAACAATATACAAAAAATATTATTATAATTTGAAATAAGAAAAAACTTTAATATTAATGTTGAAAACCCTATTCATAATACAAGTATATGTAAATTTTTGCATGTTAATGAGAACGTCATTTGCGAATTTGGATATATATTAACGACTTCAACACGATTTTTATTATTTACTTATAATAATTTCCTTAAAAAGATTATCATAAGAATGTTAATGGCGACAGTAAATTCAAGTCGGATTACCGTTAAAAATCGAATTCGATGTAAATACCAATGTTTTCGTATAAGATCCTATATAATATCTTCATTATGTTTAATTTAAAGTATTTATACAATTATTTTATACATGTCATAAAAGACGATAGGTTCATCAGACATTGATGAAAGTTACAGGACAGCTGTAAGAAAGAGATGTAGAGAAAGGTAAGTGACGGGAAAAGAGGAGAGAAAAATGAGAGGAATGGGAGGGAATGGTACGACAAAGTAGGAAACTACAGTCATCTGTGACTGGACTCTAAAGATATCAAAAAAGTATATAACTCAATTTTTACTTGCAATCTAACGTTTCTTATAACAATTTTATAAATTTCATCTTATATGCAAATTCTGTTTCGGAATTTGTCTAATAATTAATTGAATATTTAATCTTGCTAGTTTCATAATTTTGCAATTAATTTTCAATTTAAGCGCATATTACATCAATATAATTTTAAAATATTCAGCCATAAGATTTGTACACACTTGTACACAGTCGGAAATATATAATTTTTTATTAACTGGCTATTTAAACATAAAACATTAATTATAATACATACCAAAATAGTAAAAAAATTACTTTTCCTCTCTCAAAAAAGGAAGAAAACAAACCAAATATAGGTACTTATGACAGAAACTTTAAATCAGATATAAAATTTCATATCTCATCTCGTGAACTTTCGGAGTTTGTCTAAGTTTTTCAATTTTAAAGGACGCGCATTGGCTTGTAAACTTTTGCCTCGTGGAGCGTAGATATACTTTTTATTCTTTCGGGAACTATGAAGAAGATTTCTGTCATATTCATCTTTATCTTCTCTGTAATCTGTATGTCTTAGAGTAAATGCGATCTTTGGTGCTTTGACTGAGACATTTTTTTCACGACTCAACGTTCTCTGGTTGCAACGATGACATGCAAACAACTGAACCAGGCGGTCTTTCTTGTAGATTTTAGCTGTCTTGTTAAAACATATTTTGTGTCTAATTCTTAATATTCGAAATTATAGCATGTGATTTTTCCAATAAACATGATTAAAGAAGGCTCTCCTAATAATCTCTTCTGCCCTTTCTTCAAGCTAACAAATTATCACTTCCAAGTACGGCTCTACCAGTGTTGCATGCCTATTACCATCTTACATTAGTGACGTGATACTTTCACGATCATTATAAAACTTTTCTTATAAACTATTCTTACTGATTTTTGTTGGGTTGTATCTTTTCTCGTATAATATTCTTGTATGTTCATAGTAAGATCGATAGGAATCGTGAACATCATCAGATGACCCACATGTTTCACCATAAACTAAGATGCAAATGCCTTACCGAATGATCTGACGTCCAAAAGAGGAAAGTGAACCGTGTCAACGACTTCAACTTGCCCAATAGTTATATAACCAGTTGGATAAGCCTTTTTAATTGTATAACGAAGTTCTATAATCTATAAGTCGTGAGTAAGTTTTTTTATTTATGTTTCTATTAAATTGTCTTGTTGTTCAATCGTTAATTGATTAGTAGAATATTCTAGAAGGAATTACAACATTTTTCTCATTTTATAGTTTGTCCTTGTCATTTTAGTCAATTAATTTATACTTCTGTATTTTCGTAATCCATCAGTAACTTGAGATTTTTCTAAATTACAAATTAATTTCATAATTGCTCAATATAGCGAAACTAAATCCAAATAAATTACACAACCACGCTAACACATAACGCATATAGCAATATTTGTCCTACATTGGCTCAGTACACAGTAAATACGGGTATAATGGTATGCAACCATAGATATATGTAACCGTAGAAATAGGCAACCAATAACGCGCGAACACGATTGTAATTGTTATTTAGTTTGTGTGGCTGTGAAACGAGCGAGCTTTGTAGATGTCATTAGATAGATAAGAATTTATTCAGAATAAGGTACACGACACACAATACATAAGAGAGACAGACAGAAGAATAAACAAAAAAAAAATGGAAAGACGTCTGTTACAGAAGGTTAGGTGAGGTAGGTGTTGTACTACATTCTTGTATAGGTCCATTAAAGAAATAAAATTACATATATGCCTGCACTAGATAAGGATATCTTGTAGAAGAAATCACATTGAGAATATGATTTTGGGACTTTGTGTCCGGTAATTCCGATCTTCATTAGTAAGACTGGAAGTCTAGAAGAATATTGAGTTCAAATCTAAAATATTTCTGACAATATTACATGAACTATGAAAAATTCAATAATTGATCCTTTAAAACACCATTTAAATACAAAAACATTTAAAGAATTTTTGTTTGTTATTGTTGTATCACTTTTCTGAACCCCTGATCAAACACAAGGTAAAACAATTAAGTTTTAATCGCTCAGTCTAAAACCGCCAGTCACCCGGCCACAACACCGGCGCACGCGCAGGAAGTGTCGGCGCCGACACCACGTGACTTCCGCGCTGTCTCCTTGTCGCCTTCGACACACATACCGCTTGAATTGAGCTTCCAAACTATATAAGACATTTAAACTGGTCATTTTAAAGACATCTTCCTCAGAGGTTCCCAAGCTGTGCGTTAAATCCTCGTGATTTAATTGCTTCCCCTCCCCCCATTGATGCGTCCCGATTATCCGTCCTCTTACTCATATTTGAAACTAGAACACCCCTCCGCTGACACTAGGGCATGTAAACGTATAACTAAACTCGTAAGTGCAAAGCGGGTCGAAAAAGATCTAATTCATGAATTTCTTTCACCAAAAAAGGATATAAAATATTAATTAGCTTCCTTTGTATTTTATTCATCATTTTCATTTTAGTTAGTGAGATTTAAAACAGTTTATTATAAATAAAATACGATGTTGCTGGGGGAAAATATTACAAAAAACCATGGTCATTTGTTAGTAAACGGTCGATTAAAACGTGACACGGGTAAATAACATAACTATTGCGACGGGAAAATTGGCTGTTATCTTGATTTTAAATTGACAATAAAATGACTATTATTTTCATACATCCTTTGCACACAGAAAGTTAATTTATTTTGAAATTTATAAAATACCAGCTAAGTAGCATACTGTTATAAATATAGCCTATATATCTTGCCGGTTCTTCTCAGTAGATACTGCCTTCCGAATCGGTGTAAATAAAAAATAAAATATGTATATGACGTTTCAAAAGAGCTTTGAAAAAGCCAATTTGGAAAAAATAAATGATTTGAATTTGAATTTGAATTTGAATATACAATATAGCCTAAGTTGTTCGTTAATAATGTAGCTTTCAAAAAGTGAAAGAATTTCTTAAATCGGTGCATTAGTTTATTACAACCAAACAAACAGAACATCGCAAACATTCACAAATTATAAAAGTATAAAATTTCATTTTATATGTTTATTTCGAGACCGAAACAAAGGTACATTTCCAAATACATCAAATATTCATAGGAGCTATCAATCATAATTTCGACACTATCAAATTGGTGACCTTTCCTTTAAACATACAAGCAGTAACTCGGACACATGACACAAATTCAAACGGAAGGCGACTCTCAGCATTTCTATGTGCCACTTCGCTGTTTGCGCAACCACTTTGCACTGTATTGTTTATAATATGTAAATTGATGTTATTGTTGTCTATATATTTGTATTTCCGTTATGCTACTAGTTTTACTAGTAACTTATTATTTTTATTCGTGTGTGTAATGCCGGTTTCCCTATCTATTAAAGAATATAAATTGATCGCTTCACTGTTTGATTTTATAGTATATAATATAATATCATATATCCTTAGAGAAAAAAGGCCAATCTTATTGAATGCCTAACTTCTACTTAAATGTCCCTTATTCTCTTCATGAGTGAATTAGTGATAGTGACAGAATGACATTTAAAATTCCATACAGTTACTTAACATTACTATTTATACGAAACAAAGATAAACCACAAATTAAGCCAAGCATGTTAGCAATGACGTTACGTGAAATAGTATTTTAAACGAAACTATTTTTTTCTATGTATAGACATGCCTGAGAATTTATGGGCACTTAACATAATTAATTTGTGTTTTTATTACAAAAATACTCTATCAAGACAAGGTTTCAACACAATAACTAATTGAAACTAACCAATATATAAACGTCGATAAACGTAAGGCTAAATGTTATTTGCCCTGATTAATGATATCCCATTAATGAATTGTAAATGTGACCTTCCAATAATGAACATGCCCTTTGATTGGTCTTGGCGAACACAGTCACACAGTAGGAATTCAAGTTTTCATTGAAATATAGTCTAAGTGTAATTTAGAATTATAATATTATAAATTTTATTGAACGATAGCGCAAGGTCGCTTATTTTTATTCGTAACCTATTTAAATTGCTAGCTATTGTTTGCATTAATATTATAATTTCTGAATAAACTGTAAAATGATGTCATTGCATTCCATGATTACAGGCTAGAATTATGTGTGAGTTCTATATATATGCTAATATTACAAAATTACTTTAATTTGTTTACTAGCCGCGCCCCGCGGTTTCACATGCGTTGCTTCTGATCCTGCGTTACCTATATGTATACCAAGTTTCATCATAATCAGTTCATTAGTTTTTGCGAGAAAGAGTTACAAACACACATAGATACATATATCCTCGTAAACTTTCACTTTCATTATATTTGTAGGATTTAAACGCCAATCTTCGAAACTATAGGACATATTTGAAAAAACATTTCTGATTAAGATGAAAAGGATCATAAAATATAATAAATAATTTGTTATTTTTTATACGCCGGAAAAAACATGGCGCACAGCTAATTTTATACAAGTAAATCTAAGTTCATCATTAACAAAATTTGGTTTTAATGTGTATTGTCATTAATTAAATTTTGTCTGAAGGGCTCATAAAAATCGCCTTACATCAAACAAAAGCAAATCCACATGCAATCCATCTGAACTTTCTCTTTCAAGCAAGTGAAATGATCTGCAGTTATTTCGGCGGCGTCTCTATTTGGCTTGCAGATTGGGGAGATCTCGACGTGACAGACATACATATAAACATCCGGAATACTTCACTTTTTATATTTATTTAACTGCAAGTTCTGCTTTTTGTGACTTTAATTTAGATTAAAGCGATGACTTAATCTCCTTGACTTTACAAGAGCTGTGCTTTTGAAGTTTTTTTCTGCGTTGTAATCCCAATGTTTATCTACGGCTTATATTTTTCTAGGGTTCATATTTGCTTTTATCTTCAAACATTGTATCATTATTTTTAATTGAGTACACTTAAAGAATTATTATTTTTAAGGCAAATACTAGATTTGAACGACCATTACTTTTTCAAACCTCTATCCCCACTTTATAAAAAACTCGGTAATAATTCAGTTCAGTCATTTTAATCAATTTACTTAATTTGACCACATACATAACAAAACCAATCGTACCCGGAACTCCGAATCTATAAAAAGGGTAGATATATAAACTTCATACAAAGTACTTATGAATAGTCAATTATAAGAAGCTACCACCGGTTTGGAATGTTGATTCTACTCATATACCGGCAACAACTTGATAGTCACTCTTTTAAAAGGAAAAATTTCACTTAACAATATAGGTATAGTATTTTCTTCGGTTTGTTTTAACGCGAGTACATATTAAATAAAAATACCTTTTAAAGGATTTTAAACGCGGATTATTATTAAGTATACATTGTTATTTAGCCCGACGTTTCGAACACTCTACAAAGAGCATTGTCACATGACCAATAATAATAAACCGCGTTTAAAATCCTTTTAGAAACATCTTTATTAAATACTAGCTTTCCGCCCGCGGCTTCGCTTGCGTGGACCCGGCAACTCGCCGTAAAAACCATGCTTGAACTTCAACGAACATTAAAAAAAGAATTGTCCAAATTGGTCCAGTCGTTGTTGAGTTATGCGCTTACCAACACATTTTGCGATTCATTTTTATATATAAGAAGATAGGTACCAATACACTAAGGAAGAAATACTGTATAAACGGGAATAAATGTCGAAATCTTTTAATTTTCAGTGACGTTTAACCCTTGACATTCGACCGAGCAATTTGAGCAATTAGCACTGACTCACGTTCATGACAAT
Organism: Phoebis sennae; assembly: GCA_001586405.1. Classification (NCBI taxonomy): domain Eukaryota; kingdom Metazoa; phylum Arthropoda; class Insecta; order Lepidoptera; family Pieridae; genus Phoebis; species Phoebis sennae. The sequence goes on along the minus strand of LQNK01000057.1, from coordinate 337,632 downwards.
GTATATGACTACAGCCGACAATTCGTCAAAGCGTCACGTTTCTGCGGCTTATTAACATGACCACAAATGGAATTAGTTTATTGCATATGGTAATTGACAGTATATAGGTTAAAACATATGAAAACAAATCTATGCTAATATTATAAAGAAATAATAAATTATAAATTATAATAATATTATAAAGAAGAGTTTGTTTGTTTGAACGCGCTAATCTCAGGAACTATTGGTTCGATTCGAAAAATTTTTTTAGTGTTAGATAGCCCATTTATCGTGGAAGGCTATAGGCTATATATCATCCCGATGTTCCCACGGGAACGAAGCCCTGGGGCGCAGCTAGTATTTCATAATTAGTTTCTGTCCCACTTTTAATTCAGGGTTTAAAGATCAAACATCCTATCGTCAAATTTAGCTAATAACCTATTTGTATGAAATTTCACCACAATCCATTCAGTATTTGCGGCGTGATTAACACACACACATTCAAACAAACAAACGCACACGCACATCAATGCATATAAAAATGTATTTTTTACTGAAAGTTAGAGTCAACTTCGTAGATTAATAGTATTACACGATTAAATATTAAATTGCAAAAAACATACTCAATAAATTATAAGCAGACTTCCATAAAATGGCTTTTTTGTGTCATTCTTCTTCAGTAGATTTGCGAAAATTTTACAGTGATTGTGAACCAATTTACACTCATAAAACAAGCAACTATGAAGATGACTCTACACTAATATTATAAAGAGGAAAACTTTGTATGGACTATAAAATATAGCATATGTTACTCGTGCAACTTACGAATGGTGAAGGAAATTTTAAAATCAGCCCAGTAGTTTTTGAGCCTATTCATTACAACCAAACAAACAAAGTTTTCTTCTTTATAATATTAGTGTTGCTACATTAACGAAGCCGCGCGGAACAACTACTATTTCAAATGACATAAAGAATGCACTGATGTGTAGTTCTTATTGGTTCAAGCTAACTCCCGAATAAATTGGTCGAATGTTCTCGAAACAAACAATGATAACGCAAACATTGATCTCCTGTTACGATATGACCGCGGTTGGTGCTCTTATGAATCCTAATCTGCTTTAAATTGCCTCCACTTTGATGGTTTTTGTCGAATTAATGTGAGGATTAGTATGAACAAAACATGTAAAAAATAAAACTTCAATTTTAATGATTTATGTGGTATCTTTAAGTAGGGATTATATTTTTTATAACATGTAACTAAAGATGTAAAAAAATCTTAATCGTGTAATAAAATATCTTTCTCTTCACGTTACAACAAACTGTTCTACGGGCTTCGCTCCCGTAGCATTATGTTATATAGCCTATGTTTATCAGAAATAGTGGATTCTAATGGTAAAATAATTTTTCAAATCGTTTCAGTAATTTCGGAGCCTATTCAATTTAAACAAACAAAAATCAAATCTTTCCTCTTTTTATAATATTAGTATAGATTGTGACTGTCCTTCATTGAATAACGAAAAAGCCTTTTAAAAATACCTTTTTTAATTTTATATATTCTGATATTTCAAAATTAATTTGTACCTTCAGTCGGAAATAATATAAATTCAGCGAAACTGTACGTATTCGATGATATTACCTGCGGCTATGAAATGATTGCACACTCAATATTAACCACGATATGAATATTTTTCTCGTTTATTTTTTTGGTCATACGTGGAATTATTAAATGTCCCTTTATATTTCTATGTTTATATGAATACTAGCAATGCCCCGCGGTTTCGCGTATATGCTTTATCCCTGACAAAGAAGTAATATAACATACTTACTTACTCAAACTTACTTCTCTGGCGCAGATCAGTAGATCTTGGCCTTCGCACACAAGAGCACAGATTCTATATACAGATTAATATTCAATATAACATAACTAAATTAAAAATAGATACAACCCATTTTGATTTTCATCTGAAGTCCACCGAATTAAGCTTTACACATTAATAATCAATCATTAATGATTTTATTGCGAGTGATTAAATAACTTGTACAAATCCTTAAACATCAGCGTGGTCACCGCTCAATACAGGATCCTTAAAACAGGCTTTCTGAATCTAATTTTCAAAACTCGTCCATTATTCATGAAATTGGCGCCATCTATATATATAAAAGTAAGTCGTGTTAGTTACTCCACGTATAACTCAAGAACGGCTGAACCGATTTAGCTGAAAATTCGTAGGCAGAAGGCTTAGGACCAGGAGAATGATATAGGATAATTTTAATCCCGGAAATCCCACGGGATCGGGCTATATACGCGGGCGAAACCGCGGGGCACAGCTAGTTTATTTTAAAAATGCAGTTATCGCTCGGCCGCAGCTTTTGGCGGTGCGACTGGGGGCGCAACGGGCGGCGCGATGAGCTATGGCCGCCTCGATACTCGCCAGTACATTTGTTAAATTAGCATCGGACCGCGCTGCAATACGCATCGTTGGTAGCTGTGGCCTACTTCATATATTGTCTTTCATATGTTTCCACCACGCACCGCTTCTTCTTCTTCTTCTCAGGCGTTCACTCTTGTCAGAGCGGTCGTGGTCATCACGGTGGTCGAGTGGCACGCTGTACAAGACGCCGCCATTCCTCTCTGACGCTGACTCGTCTCGTGCACTCATGTAGTGGGACGTCAATTGTGGACTTGATTTGGTCTTTCCACCGCATTGATGATCTGCCACGAGGTCTTGTACCCTCGACTCTACCCTGTACTACAAGGCGTTCAATTGACACGTCACCACGCCTTGTAACATGCCCAAAGAAGGTGAGGATGCCGGATTGAACAATGCCCGATAGTCTCTGCTTAATGCTGAGCTCGAGAATAGACCTATTGGTACGAAAAGAATTCCAGGAGACTCCTAACATCCTTCTCCAGCACCACACACACCGCTTGCCGCGTCGCAATTCGCATCGCCGGTAGCTGTGGCCTACTTCATATATTGTCTAACATTTGTTTCAACCGCTCTCCGCTTGCCGCGTCGCTATTCGCATTGCTGTTAACGGTATGAAGAGCGTTTTGTAACTTTTTGCAATGTATATTATTTTTCTATAAACACGATTGCTACTACGGGATTTCATAAGTTAATTAAGGATAATAAACATTAACATTGAAACACAATTTTTTTCACTTTTCATGTTAACTTTTTATTGATTTTCAATATATTTATTAATTAGGGATGTAGGCTTGTAAACCATTACGTGGGTATTAAATAAATATTATTAATTGGGTATTAAATAAATAAATTAAATAACTGTATGAAACAAAAAATATATTAAAGGCCGTACGGTACAATGTTGACATTAAATGTAATGGTGGTAACGCGTGTAATATTTTACTTTTTAGGGCTCCGTAAAAGATTTACCTGAACCCAATAATGGTATTAATATTTTAAATACGAAAGTTTGTCAGAATGTATGTATGTTTGTTACTCTTACACGCAAAAACTACTGAACCGATTATGATGAAACTTGTTATATACATATAGGTAAGGGCTCAAAATAACTTATAGACTACTTTTAATCCCGGAGTTCCTCCGGGATCAGAAGTTAAAGTGGGTAAAACCGCAGGGCAAACAAACAGTGACGTATTCAGCAATTCGACAGTACAAGCCAGCATTTTACGTAAGTAAGTTTTAAGGTTCAGTAGCATGTTATAACATGCTACTGAACCTTAAAACAAATTAAATTTATACAAACAGACAACTGAAAAGTATTTTAACGTAACATGGCGGAGATTTTTTATTATATTTGGAAATGTAATTGCCATTTTGTGACTATTGTTACTTTAGAACCGGGTATGAGCATCCTTACTACAACTTTTTGAATAATTATACTTCTAACATTTAAACTCTTCTGTGCTCTGTAATTATTATATCAAATCTGCTCTCTTTGCAATTGTTCCTACACTGTATTATAAAAAATATCGATATACGGAACCATTTCTTTGTGAGTCAGACGCGCGTTTCGCCACTTTTATTTCAATTCCAGTTTTCGCGCACTCTTCCCTTAAAAAAGTTAGTGAGCATATTTTTAATCTTCTAGTTTATGAATGAGTTCTGTTATTGTACCAGATGTTGGCATTTCTTGGCAGAGCATCAAAATTGTTAAGGTATCTTCATACAGACGACCTGATTGGCGCAGTGGACTTGGCAATGGTCTATCGCGCCGGAGGGTGTGGGTTTGATCTCCACGAATAGAACATTATTATGTGATGAACATTGTATTTTTCTACTGTCTGGGTGGTCATTTATCTATAGTGAATATATATTTACAAAAAAGTACGTTTAAGTATGTCTATCAGTTATCTAGTTTCAATAGTACAAGACTAGATGGCATTGTGTTAAATGTCCAGGAATGTTTATTTATTCGCAGATAG
>LQNK01000057.1:298253-323148 GCA_001586405.1 Phoebis sennae | reverse complement strand
GAAGCCCACGCGAGCGAAGCCGCGGGCAGAGAGTTAGTTATTTTTTTAAAGTTTTCGAGCATTCGTTGAGTGTTTTAACGTCTTAATCTATACGTTAAGAGTATAAAAAGCCAACCAAAATCTCACATTTTCACGTGGTATGACATTTTCACGACTTTAGAAGCATATATCTCAAAAAATATTTATTTTAGCAGAAAACGCATTTAGAAACCTCGATATCATTTTTAAAGACCTTTCCAATGAAACCTCACTCAATGATGTATTGGTGAATTTATTTTTTTACCCTCCGTTTACATGTATGGAGAGCCACCTCTAAAATTATTTTTTTCAAATAAAATGTAGCCTATAATTTGCACCTAATATTGATCTATCAGCATGTGAAATTTTATCAAAAACTGCCCAGTGGTTATAACGTGATTGACGCACATACAAACAGATAAACAGACAAACAGATAAACAGACAAACAGAAAAAAAAAATCTAACCATGGTTTTGGTATCTATAGAACATACATGTTGCATATCAATTACTCTTTTTGGAAAAAATTCAATGTACAGAAATGGTTTGGTTACTGTTTTATTATATGTATAGATAAAATTGGCGTAACTATCGGTCGTCGAGAAAATTCAATGGAAAATTTTATTATAGTTCTGTTTAGAGGTTATTTTTACAGGCTGTGTTATTGCGATGTTGAATACGAATGTTTTATTACGATTATATCGATAACTCAGAATTTATTACCACTTTAAATGCGTGTGTGGAAAGAAATATTGTAATTGTATAATGCTATTCGAATTTATAATTCTTTACATTTATTTGCAACAATACAACTTATTATTTGCATGCCAAAAAATTGTGATTGTGTAGACCTTTTATATTATAATTTAACATCCATATAAAATTATTTGATTTAATTTTTATTTTTTATTATGTTGAGTAATTCTAGAATAATTTTATGCGTACAAAGGAATTCTGCATTTGTAAATACATTATTTCAAGTTATTTTATGGGAATTTTAATTTCTGTTTATAACCGTATGGATAAGCTAACTGCATTCTATTTTTTTACCGGACTTGGATGATAAATTTAATAATAGAAATTTTACACTAGTGGCTTGCTCCGAGCTAGACCTCGCGTTGTAACTTGTAATGTATAAATCAAAATCCCTCATTTGATGCCACACGGGGCTATATTCATATGAAAATCGCTCATTTAATATGGGTAGACCATAGCTCAAATATCCTCGGACAAACACCTATTTGAACTCCTATGTTAATCGTAACTCCCTCGACGTTAGTTGCAAAAGTATCGGTAAAATTGTATATAAGTTATTATACAACACACAATTTTGCCGATCAAAATATTCTTCATATCCAATTCCAAGCAAATAGAGTCTCAGCCATAAGACAAACAATAATATTTTTATCGAAAATTAAAATTCTTGTACAAAACTACATTGCAAACGTCTACCAACAAAAAATCTGAATAAAATATATTTCCATAATTCTGCTAACGTGTTTTTATCTAAGATCCACACGAGTAAAGATTCAAATTATATATTTTATTGTTTTAATTATCTGTAACCGACCTTAACCTTAATTAATTTCTTATTTTACGTCCTTATTATATCGTTGTTAAATAACTAACGATGAAATCGTAAAGTTCCTTACTAAAGATATAAAACAATTTAATTAACAATCCACTTTCTTAGTTATATAATAATGTAATTAATTTATAAGTTTTAGTTGTAACGCTGTTGGGGACTCTCCTGTAATGTTATTTCTTGTAATAAATGAATAAATAATTAAATTAAAAACTAGTACTTACATACCAAAGACCGTAGTAATTAATTGTCTTTCTTCTTTCATTTTGAACCTTAAATATTGTTATTATAACATAATATGGTAAGTATTATGTTTAAACTGTTAAATTAATTAACTAAGCCTTAAGGTTAAAAATCTTATAGTTAAACTCGAAACCTTTAATTTTCCAAACCGGCCACCTTCGCTTTTAGAACGTCATTTATATTTACATAATTAATATTTTTATTTACAATTAAACCATAAAAATATAGGGTCTAACGAAATTAAATGAAAATTAAATTTGTCTATATTCTGAAAGCTAGTCTTTCACGAGAGAATCTAGAGATGAATAAACTTTATGGACACTCGGTTGTTATGCTTTTCTACGACTGAAATACAACGAAGGGCATAGTATTAAATTATCTGTGACCTAGGTACCACGAATAACATAAGAACATTTTAAATGACAAAAGTTTACTCTAGTTATCATATATTTAAAGTATTAAATTTAATTAGTTATATAGTATAGAAGATAAATAAATGTATTTGGGAGTGGATTAAATATTTTTGGACAGTCTACAAGTCTATTACATACTTTGTTTTGAAACTTTTTTAGACAGAACTTACTAAGAAACAACTACGTAATATGATACACTCTACATTTCTACTATATCGTAAGAAATATCACGCACTGAGAAAAACAGTTCGCATCAAATTTAACATTTTTGAATGTACGTATATAGCCATTCACCTCTATAGTTAGTGTTGTTATGTACGAAAATAAGTCGGATGTCAAATTGTAGTCAGTGAAAGTTCCAATGGACCTCTCTCATGTAATTCCGAACTTCGCCAGTTTCACTCGGGACGTGATGGAGGTAGGTAATGGGCTTAATGATTACTTTAGTTTCTACATTTTTATCTCAGAGTTGGCCCGTTAGAAAGTATTTGTTTAACATCCCTCACACCGTGTCTAACATGACTTTATGGATATCCCATTTTCCTACACTTAATCACCTGATTATTTCAAACACGTTACATGAGGTTACGTTACGTAAAAAATATTTCATAGCAACTATAGTTGATATTAAATTAAATAAATCTTAAATATGTGGAACTTCTCATAAACAAACTAAACCCTAATATTTGTTAAATATATCGTTTTTATCTGTTTATTCAATACAAGGTTGAGTAATAAACATAAAAAATCAACGAACACTCAAATATACACAATTAAGTTATTTAGTTTAATTTAATTAGACATTTTTTATGTGGTATAATCTTAAAGCGAGTACTTTCCACGTTAAATAAACACTTTTTAAAGACAACTCATCTCAGTCACCTGTGACCACGCTCGCTGTAAAGTGCTCGAAACATCGGGATAAATAATAATGTAATATAATGTATAATAAACCGCGTTTAAAATCCGTTAAAAAGTGATTTGTTTAATTTCTCATGTGTGTTATATTTAAAACGAAAAATGAATAAAGCGCACCATAAGTATCTCCTTTTATAAATATTCTGGTATAATGTTTATAATTAAATGCTGAATAAAATATCTCCTACAATGTAACCTTGGATAAAACAATAACCTAAATCTATGTAGTGCTAAACAATGATCCATCTCCAGCCAAGATCGAGATAAAACGTGCTTCAAAGAGCTTAACTTGTAGCTAAGAGCACGAAACAGCTGACATAAGAATCGCTTATAGAATAAAGGAATATACGCTGAAAGAAAAAAACAACTTGATCTTTACCGATACAATGACGACGACGTCTATTGCGCCGGGTATGGGTTCGATCCCCACGAGTGAAATTATGATGTGATGAACATTGTAATTTTCTACTGTCTGGATTTTTAGTTATCTATAGTATGTATGTTTTTACAAAAAAGTATGTTTAAGTATCAATTATCTAGTCTCCGTAGTACAAGCTTTGCTTAGTTTGGGACTAGATAGCGTTGTGTTAAATGTCCAGGAATATTTATTACAGTAGTTTAACACAAATTGATGTTGATTTTCTTTTTAATTTGAGAAGCCACAGGACAATATCTATATAATGAGGCGGTAATTCATTAATAAGATTATTCAAAGCAGACCGCAAATAAAAGCTAATGAATTTATAAGTGCTGTATAGTTTAGCATACAAGAATTACAGTTACTTCCTACTTTCTATATAGATATATAATATATAATAAATTGTATTGACATTTGCAATAAAAAGTAACACATTGAATGAGTTTTATTTTTTAATACTTATAAAGAGGAATCATTTGTGTTTTGTATGTTTATAATGTTTTTACACAAAAATTACTGGACCTATTTCAAACATTCTTTCATGATTCGATAACAGCATCTTTACTGAGTGACATAGGCTTTAAATTATTCTATTAATACAATAATTGCGAAAGTTTGTGAGGATGTATGTACGAATGTATGTAGGTTTGTTACTCTTTCACGCAAAACCTACTGAACCGATTATGATAAAACTTGGTACATATAAGGTAAACTGCGGGGCCCGGCTAATACATTATAAACTTCCAAGCAAACTTATGTACGTCACGTATACGTATTAATATTTATGTAATTATCTTTTTTAATGTTATTACACAATTAACGACATTGAACAATAAGAGTGACAAAAAATGTAGTCAATGTTACGTTTTTTAAAAATATTTTCCTATTAAAATATATAAATAAAAACCGAGCGAAGCCTTGACTTTTTATATGATACATTTTTTAATAGTTACGGCGTGTGACTTAAGAAATTACCTTGAAGTTGAGCCGATATGCCCTTCCGTACCTTTAGATTTAGGGTTCAGTAGTGGAATCAATTAACGAAATGTCATACAATTTTATATAAAAAATATCTTACTCAGACTTATTTTTTATTTTTATTTATTATTATTAGCGATTTTATTTTGCATTATAATATTTAAGCACACAACAGATTCATATACGCAATCAACTTCCACCACCACCATTGACAACGAAGTAGCAACAGTTAATTCAACAAATATAAACGATTCACAAAATACACAACAATCAAATATTCAACAGAGAAGAAGACGGGGAAGAAGGCGGGCAATAGTTGAGAGCTAGAATTAACACACATACGAGTATAAAGGATTCCATTCAAGTACTTTATATACATAATCATATTTTTATAAATCATCACATCTAAGCATAAACACTACACTGATACTAATATTTATCTAATTATTTATGTATTATATTATATTTCTTACTAACGAACAAATTTAAAGAAAAAAAGGGGACATAAATACCTTCTAAGCAATTTTTCTTTCCTGGAGGTTACAGGACGGGGTATTTATTGACACCGATTTATATCGAGTAGGTGTAAACCAACAACAATTGATATTTAAGCACACGACAATATTTAAGGGAAGCCCTTTTCAATAACCCCTTCCTTATTCCCTCCTCTTCCATCACACACATAAGGTTATAAGTGTAGATCTACTAAAAGGAAGCCTACTTACAGTATGTTTGCTTCTTTAAGATATTTAAAAGGGAGTAATGCAAGTGTTCGTAATATAAGACTTCCTACTTTATCGAAGTATATTATAATCAATTTAGATACAACATCGTATCCCATAAATTGATATTCAGTAGTGAATCGTACTAGAATGTACAGCATACGTGCACCGCCATAACTCCATGCTTCGGGTTGACTAACCTGCCTGCGAAGACGTTATATCACTGTTGTGCTGAGGTTATCGGGCTTAAAATTAGCTTTATTTTTAGCATTCATTGCTTTATTTGGGTATTGTAATTATCGGAATTTGTGCATATTTTTTAAGAAAACATAATATACAGAACACCAGGGGTTCTGTATATTATGTTTTGTTAAAAATTAGTAAATTATTTTGATTAATCTTGTGGGTTCAGCCTGCGTTTGCAATGTAAGCGGAAAAAATATAATTAACGATATCACATTAGAAACCTCAAAAATAACAGTATTTCTCCGCTAATGGAAGTATCATACATATAAACCTTCCTCTTGAATCACTCTATCTATAAAAAAAACTTCATCAAAATCAGTTGCGTAGTTTTAAAGATTTAAGCATACAAAGGGATAGGGACAGTTAAAACAACTTTGTTTTATCTATGTAGTAATGATCCAAGGATGACATAACTTGTCTAAATTAAGGATCAAATAATGCATTTGTAATGTGTGTAGTATAACATTTATTATAAACTTTGTAATAACTATCAGGGCGAGATAATCGCATTACGATTAAACTCTTAAATAGGAATAAAAAGCTAAAATTTTCCTGAACTCTAACTTGTACAACGATTATAATATTAACAAATTATAATATCTTCAATCGAAAGAGACTCACGATTTCCACACTCTCAAGGAGTGTGGCCTTAAACCTAATTTGTCGAAATAAAGCGCTCCAAAGCTAGTTCATTCTGTATGCATACCATGCCGTCTTACCAAACCAACCAGTGACGCCGAGCACTTGCTCTGACAAACATTAACAATGACAAACACCGTGACATTATTTTATCGTAAGAAATGTCATGTCAAAATGACGATGCGTTTGAAATTATTTTATAAGCTCTAAATTTGACGTTAGTACAAGACAAGTTAAGTTACAAGCTTTATTTCGTTTGATATGACGTTTAGCATGATTGTATATGGATTTGTATGGGTAGTATCAAATATTGCATGGATTTGACCGCCTTTCTACGATGAAGCAATTGTGAACGTAAGACAAACTGATACCGAAATGTAGCTTTATGAAACTGAAGTGATTAATGATAAATGATAGAAGCCTACTAAATTGTATGTTTAAGTATGTCTATCAGTCATCTAGTTTCCATATTACAAACTTTGCTTAGTTTGGGACTAGATGGCGTTGTGTCCAGGAATAAAAAAAATATTTAAATTATTTCTACTAAATTATCGTAAACAGATTGAAAACTGAAGAAATCAAACCATAATGCGATAAGTAGTTTCGAGGCAGACCAATTAAATTAATTTAATTTAAAAACGCTGACAGTACATTTTAATGACTTTCCAATATTGAAAAGTCGTTATAATACTATTACCAATATCGAAAAAAGTAGATTTCATTGAGTTGTGTAAAAATAGTCCAGTCCATATTTCGGAAATATCATGGACACGCTCTTTTTGGTTGTTATAATTACAAGGTTATATGATCGGTGATGCAAACTACTTTTTCTTATGCAAGATTAACGCCTCCGCTTTGCTGACAACAGAATATACGAGATAGCGATCACGAGAATATTTAGGCTTGCTGAATGGATTTAAATTTACAATAACATTAATATTAATAGAAAGATTGTATCAAATCCACATCCACATACCATACCACGATACCTCCATATTTTGTAGGTATAGTTAGTTACAATAAAATTTCATATATGTTTATGTGATTTTACAGTAAATCTTTTATGTATTTTAGAACACGTCATGTCTTCATATTGAGATTTATTTCACTTTCTTCCTTCTTTGTGCTAAATTATAGACAAAGTATACATAGAAATATATAAACCATATTTCTAAAATGTCTTTTTTTAAAAATCAATTAAAGTATAGATAATTAAAATATTACTTACTTTAGTTAGTATTAAATGAAATTATCGAATCAATAAACTCACCGCACTGACAACTTACTGGCTAATGAATGCAAGACAGTAATTAAAAGACTAAAACATCACAAGTGGTATAACGGCATTTATTATATTGCTTTTAACGCATTCTTTACAAGTTTGCGTCGAGTTGTAGTTGTAAATGCAAGGGTTTTATCAACAAGTTCCAAACTCTTTATTGGTTTGTTTTCAAGAGTACAAAATGCTCATATTATGCTCACCTTTTATGACTAAACGGGCAAAGGAGCATATGGTGTTAATAGTTCACTGCGAACCGTGTACCCGTAACCCCAGAAGAAAGATGAGAGGAGTAGTAAGAAACTTAGAGACGGATCCTCTTTAGGCTCCACTCACCGAAAAGAGAGAGATTAAAACTTAAATTGATGACACCACCAATCAGAATTATAGAGTAAGACTAACTGTAATCGTAGCAAGAGGGGCCACTGAAAATCAGCGCTTCGGCCGTCAATGACGCCGGTGCATAAGCTGAGTCGCCACCTCATTTAACTCTGCAGTCGTGACCTATGCGTAATGTCTGTACAGGTGTATGTAAGTTAAATTTGTGTTCTTCTGTGCTATTGTAGAGATAAATTAATGATGTTGTCTTTGTCTTTATCTAATACTAGTGGAGCTCCGCGGTTTCACCTGCGTATATACCCCGTTTCCGCAGGATTTTCGTGATAAAAACTATCCAATGTCATTCATGGGTAGTCAAAGAATTTTGTACAAAATTTCATCCAAATCGGTCCTGTAGTTTCGGAGCTTATTCAATACAAATTAACAAACTAATATTTGCTCTTTATAATAAGTATAGATAATAGTCAATTAACTTTTGCCGCGCACCGAACCCTCAACCTACAAACTCGCAAGCCGTGTCTAATCACTAAGCTACTCGGCATGAATATAACCTGGTTTCGTAATAAGGGTGTTTTGTACACGTGGTAATATTGTGTACGATATGGCGGCTCATTAACAATTTTGTGTACTAGACGTTCACACCGTGACGAGACCGCCGTGACGATAAGAAATCGAATAATATGTTGCCCCGTTCGCGCCTTAAAAAGCGTTTAAGTAGATCATTTGAGTTCCCTGGTGTATGTTCATACGGCAGCGCTTTTAAAACGCGACGCTCGTATGTAATTTATTTATATATTTATTAAAAACCCAACAATTGCAAACTAAAACTAGTAACATAACAAAGATATATCTTAACTAAGTATTCATATAATTTATAGGGCTACATATCATGCATTAAAGAGTAGTATAATTTGAATGTTAACCAACAAACACCTAATTGGAATGGCAAATATGGGATATTCCATTTCAGCACTTTTTTAATGCGCATTAAAAAGCGCTCTTGCGAATGAATATAAGTCATAATGCGTATTTCTTATAGAAAAATACTACTCGTTTTATTTTTATGGAATACGTAAGACTAAAGCGTATGTATAATGAACGTGGCGTTAACATAACAACCAAAACTTGGTTCCGATTGATTGATTATAACTCGTTAATGAAAATGATTCGTATGTGTTATTCTATGACTTTCTGTCGTTTGTAGGAACCGGGCCTAGTATCCTTCGGTATCGTCGCGTTTATATTAACATATAATATTTTGCACGATAAGATATAAGTGAAACCCATTAACACAGTTAGTGTAAGCACGTTCACACTTTAATAAGACCACAAAACAGTTATAATTTAGATTAAAGACAATATAAAGGTGATGAGAAACTAATGAAGAAATTTATATGAATTCATGGTCATCCTGATTGTCTAACAAACCATATTTAAAATACAGTACTTATCACCGTGAAGCCAAAATTGGAATCACTGTAATATTTGAACATTAATTAGTTTCTTACAGCAATCTAAATAGTTGCTGTTAGTAACACATATCAGTGGTAAAAATAACTCTAATTACAAAGTCACATAAAAATATAAATTAATAAGGTTTTATTGATAAGGGAAATTGTTTTTATTAACCGATAATCAGAGGTCATTGTTATTTCGCGCAGGTCAGGGTTTGAAGTCTTTCCGGGTTCACTCGATAATTTGTCATTTTTATTAAAAAACTGTTAAATTTATATTGACAGTAGCTAATTGGATGTTTTTACAATATTCATATAGAATTCCACGTACTTTAACTATTGTATTAAATCATAAAAAAATATCCTTTAAAAGGTCAGAATAATCGAACGATTTATGTAAATTTTAACCAAATATTCTAAGTACCTAATACACTAAGCCGATAGAAGGTTTATTCAAAAAATGGGCCTTGGAATAGCTAAAGGGTACTCACTCACTTCAAATTTAATATTATTTTAGGTCTTCAAATGTTAGTTCTGTATCTTATTTTCTATATACGCAACAGAAACTTTACCATATTATTAATGTCGAATATCCAACATAAAGTAGAAATTAATGTAGACAATGGGCAGTATGATAATAAATGTTAGCACAATTTATTTTCAGTTCAATTCACATTCTACAAGAATGATGAAATTTTATGAATATTTAATAAACTTTACAAGTACAATGACCGATTCTGTCGTAACGTTGTACATTAAACTCATTATAGCGTTAATTTATGTTTTAAAACAACAAACTAATTTCGAATAATATAAAATCTTAACTTCGTAATATATGTGAGCACGGACGTAGCAAATTACTAAAAAAACATAAATCAAGCCTATGTTATCATAAATTAAATTTGATTTAATTTAATTTTGCCACAACAACACCCATTATTTAACCAGTTTGCAAAATCGGCCATTTTCCTAAAATCGCAAAACTGGTATATCTACATAACGTGACGTCTTGGTGACGTAAATTTTAGAAAAACATAATTTTCGTCACAATTCGTAGAAGCGACCCATCTTACCTAACATGTTTATCAACACAATTATTGGATAAACAAACAAAATAACGGATTAATTCGATTTTCCTGCATTTGTCACACACAGTCGATAATTTGATTACCTATTGTAACTAAACCTTTTAGGGTGTAAATTTGTTTTTTGTGTTAATATATGAATTTGGCGATCATGTAGTGAATATAACAAGAATCTCAATAATTCGTATAATATAATACATATGAACGCAAATATTGATTTTGTATATTATGTATTTGTTATGATTATAATCTATACATATAATAAAACAGTAACCGAACCATTTCTGTACATTGAATATTTTTCAAAAAGAGTAATTGGTATGCAACATGTATGTTCTATAGATACCAAAACCATGGTTAGAATTTTTTTTTTCTGTTTGTCTGTTTGTCTGTTTATCTGTTTGTCTGTTTGTCTGTTTATCTGTTTGTATGTGCGTCAATCACGTAATAATCACTGGGCAGTTTTTGATAAAATTTCACATGCTGGTAGATCAATATTAGGTGCAAATTATAGGCTACATTTTATTTGAAAAAAATAATTTTAGGGGTGGCTCTCCATACATGTAAACGGAGGGTAAAAAAATAAATTCTCGAATACATCATTAAATTTGATGTCATTAGAAAGGCCATTAAAAATGAAATGGAGGTTTCTACATGCGTTTTTTGCTAAATTAAATATTTTTTGAGATATATGCTTCTAAAGTCGTGAAATTGTCATACCACGTTACAATGTGAGATTTTGGTTGACTTGCGGTCATGTCTTTTTATACTCTTAACATACAGATACGGTAAAACACTCAATAAATTCTCAAAAACCTTCAAAAAAATAACCAACTCTCCGCCCGCGGCTTCGCTCGCATGTGCTACAATATTCTGTATTTGGAAGAGGCGCGCGCACTGTGAGATTTTGGTGAAACCTATTTCCATAGAAAATTATAAAAAACACTATAAACATGCGCATATATGAGCGGTCCTGCGACCGTAATTTTTCTAAACTTTTGTCGTGCGTCTCTAAAAATACAGAAATTAGTAGCCCACGCGTGCGAAGCCGCGGGCGGAAAGCTAGTAAGTATATAAGAGAGAAGTCCCGTCTTTTCCTTTATAGCATTGGGCGGATGGTTAATTCGCTTCACTGATCAATTTATTGAGAGCTAAATAGGTGATTAGCCTTCTATGCCTCACCAAACCGCAACCAGGTTCGAACTTAAGACCTCTTGATAGGAACGCGTTAACTATTGAACGAACGATTGAAAAGTATAAGCAATGTATAAAAATGTGAAACGATTCAAAGTAACTGTATATATCGTGATAGCTAGTAATATGCGTTTATTAATCCGCCAGTCCCGTAGCGATATCATTGGATCTGCAATCTCGACTACACGGAAACTGTAAAACAATAGATTTCATAAAACTTCCTTATCGACGCTCATGTCTATTAAATCGTGATTTAATTTCGGCATTTCCAAGGCTAAATTTGGCTCCCCATAATTATTGAAACATGAAGTTAATTTACATATTGAAATTATTGATTGATGTAGTTCTAAGGAAAGTAGAGGCTGCATTATGTCTTAAAAATTAGTTGAGATAGCCGGGAGAAATCAATTTATTTTAGATTAGTAAACAATATGTTCAATGAAGCATGATCATGGTAAGAATAAATTTCCATGAAAATTTTTAACAATAATTAGAGAAATAATGGAAAGAATTTTACCCAAAAGTGTAGTACCCTTACATTTTCGCAATCTGTAATTTTATAATTTGACCTCTTACTAGCTGTGAATCGCGGTTTCACCAGCTTATGTCTGCCGTTCTCGTATTTTCGGGATAAAAACAGTCCTGTTCTTTCTCGGGTTTGAAACAATATCTGTACAAATTTTATGCAAACCGATTCAGTGGTTTATCCGTGAAGAAGAGACAGACAAAAAGAGTTACTTTTTCATTTATAATATTAAAATAGTAAGAAAAGCAAGGATAATGATGGCCACCAAAGTATACAATATACATAATATGTGAAAAGATCAACCTAAGATTTAGTATTAGAAAACCGGTTGAATCGTATCAACGTTTCCTATCCCTTCATTTCATTCGCAAACAATATCAAGCCCATGTCAAACATAAACCACTGCAGTTGAACATCAATGAATAACAATAAGCACTTCGTAGCGAATGCAAATGACCCATAAAGGAATTAATGCCACGTAAGATTGAGACGCTTCCGTGCACACGAGCGGCTTACGAACAGAACACGCCAGTATTTACCTGAAACAATTAAAGAATATTTAATTTTATACACTAATATTATAAAGAAAAACTTTGGTAATGAATAGGCTCAAAAACTATGGGGCCGACTTTAAAAATTCTTTCACCATTGAAAGCTACATTATCCGCGAGTAACATAGGCTATATTATATTATGCTACAGGAGCGAAGCCACGCGGAGCAGCTAGTAGACAATTATACTTACAATTCACTCAAAACATTTTTTTATAATCATATAAAAGTGATATACACTGTCATTAAAAGTTACAACATACAGTTTTAATACAATTAAATGAAATCGGTTAGACACAGCAATTCAAACATTTAATGATAGTTTTTCTCACTTTTTTTCATACATTTTGGCAACTTAATAAAAGGTTCGTGCCATATGACTTCAACGATGATCTTAACGGAGTAGATTAACAGTTTTTATGCGAGAATTATACATAATTATTTTGTTTTTCTTAAACGCTTTTAAAAAACTATTACTCGTTTTATAATTCAGAAAATATTCTAAAATATACACGGATCTTTTACTGTTTATAAATGAATCTGTTAATGTCCAAACAATATGCATTGTTCAATATAATTTCGTCTGTTTATTATCAAACAAATCTCTTACACGAATTTTCAATATTTTAATAAATGAGTGGTTAAAACATAGCTTTCGTTTTGTTTTGATATGCAAAATCAAGAAAAGAATCACTTCAGAAGACACTTGGAACATTTAAATCTATCATTTTAGGTAAAACTCTCAACGTTATACTAATGAGTTATACATTTGTGAAAATCATGTATAGTCAAGACAATTAATTTATTATTAAATTAACACAGGTTTACGTGCGATAGTGAAATTAATTCTATATGGTAACAATTGGTTTCCGAAGGTCGAAATCCAATGACATTTCGTTCGAAATGTTGTTTAAGACTATATTCAACAATTCTTGTTCGTGACCTGAATTAACAAGAAAGTTATATAGGTACTTTATACGAAAATAATTCGAATATAGATTATCAGTTTCGTAACAAATAAAATGATTGATTTTTACACTAATATTATAACGTGGAAAACTTGTTTGTTTTTAATCAATAGACTCAAAAACTACTAAACAGTGGGCTTAGACAAGTGGCAGAAACGCTAATAGAATAGCTTAATAAATGTATGGAACTGACATATCGTTACCGTAACGATATGTCAGTTCCATACATTTATTAAGCTATTCTATTAGCGTTTCTGCCACTTGTCTAAGCCCCCTGATTTCAAAAATTCTTTCGTCATTCGAAAGCTACATTATCCACGAGTTACATAGGCTATATTTTATAGGTTATATATATATAACATTGTGCTACGGGAGCGAACCGCTCGGATCAGATAGTAAGATAAAACCTGTGACCCAACTTATATAAAAATGTCTATATATACCTAAAAGTAATACAAAAATACACCAACATTTGTGAATTAATGATGAGAAAAATTGTATACTTCTGAGAATAACGTCATTCTTCTACCTTTGATGTCTAAATATAGACGTAATCTAATAATAAGAGATAAATTTGTCGCAAGAAATGAATGGGTATTTTAGTTCACCGTGGTTTCACAAAAGGAGCAGTATACGAAGCCTGATTACATTATAAATATTTTATATGAATACTGTCACATACACCAATGTATTAAGAATAGGTATCAAATTTTGATTAACGCGGCAAAGCATGTTATTTTTTCCGAGACCGTCGCGTGGTCACATGAAGTCTGTGTGTAAATCTATACATATAATAAAGCAGTAACCAAACCATTTCTGTACATTGAATATTTTTTAAAAAGAGTAATTGGTATACAATATGTATGTTCTATAGACACCAAATCCATGTTTAGAATTTTTTTTTCTGTTTGTCTGTTTGTCTGTTTGTCTGTTTATCTGTTTGTATGTTCGTCAATCACGCAATAACCACTAGGCAGATTTTGGTTAAATTTCACATGTTGATAGACCATAATTAGGTGCAACTTATAGGCTACATTTTATTTGGAAAAAAATATTTTTAGGGGTGGCTTCCCATACATGTAAACGGGGGTTAAAAAAATAAATATACGAGTACATAATTAAATAAGGTATCATTGGATAGGTCTTTAAAAATGAAATGGAGGTTTCTAAATGTGTTTTTTGCTAAAATAAATATTTTTTGAGATATACGCCTCTAAAGTCGTGAAAATGTCATACCACGTGGCAATGTGAGATTTTGGTTGAGTTGCGGACATGCATTTTTATACTCTTAACGTATAGATTAAGACGTTACAAATACTCAATAAATTATTAAAAATCTTCAAAAAATAACAAACTTTCCGCCCGCGGCTTCACTCGCGTGGTCTACAATTTTCTGTAATTTTCTTTATTCAAAAGGCGCGCGCGCAGTGTGAGATTTTGGTCAAACCTATTTTCATAGAAAATTAAAAAAAAAACTATAGAAATTCGTATATATCAGCGGCCTTGCGACCGTAATTTTTTAAAACTTTTGTTGTGCGCCTCTAAAAATACAGATATTAGTGACCCACGCGTGCGAAGCCGCGGGCGGAAAGCTAGTTTTGGTATAAAGGACAATGCGGTTCATCACATAACACTTTTCCTTGACTAAGCCGATAAAACGTAGAAACAAATTTTATATTTGCTATTTTAAAAGTTCATAGAATCAATTAATTACATTAGGAAAGTATTACTTCACTCTGCAGTATGTCACAAGCACATACCTTCCACTGCTGTGTCCAATTACACGCCGGATATTGCGCTAATCATGGCTCTATGATAACGTCAACGATCTTTACTTAAGTGAATTTCTGAGATTAATAATAACGCAAAATAAAACTTCATTTGATACATTAGTAAGTTTACCTCTAATTTTTCTATTATTGTAAATTTCTACTTATAAAAAATAACAATGAAGTCTGAATAAAGTCTCAAAGTCTCAATAAAGTCTACTTATAAAAAATAACAGTAAAATTAACAATAAAGTATATTCATTCATTCATTCATTACTAGACAAGTCATTTGTGAAATCGGACTAGTGTTTTGCTAATTGTGTAGTCTACATTAAAGTTATTATTGTCCGAATCAAGCGAAAAACAAACAAATTCAAATTCACAGTTTGATATCAAAAAAGTATATCATCAGAAAATTGTTAAAATAACTTTGAAGTCCTAAGATTATATGTTTTAGTAGTAAGGAATTAAAACACGATTACCAAATCGAGATACGTCTCATTAACTTAACTATCGGAATATATTTCCGTTGTTTTCAGGGTTCCGTAAAATTATGCCTACTTATAAGCCTCTAGTGTTTTTCGTCCCTTCGCCACTTGGTCTATCTTTTAAAACCATAGTTATAGTAGGTAGATAGAAAACTAGTTGCTCTTTCTACGAAGTGTACACCGATACCCGTTTTACCTATAAAAAACAGTTAAACGCTTGTACAGAGAGACTAACAAGAAACATGTTTAATGTTTATGTTATGTCTTTTCTACAGAACCCTTATCTAGTGGGTGTATGACGTGATCATTTATTTATTTAATAGGTATACCAACGTATTCATGCATTACAAAGTTATTAATTACATTTTGATGTAAATATAACAAACAATCGTAGGTATATACAACATGCTTAAACATAACATCTAAAGTTATGCAAAAAATAAACAACACTAGAACCTAACTTTAAATTTTAAACTTAAGTATCAATATTTTTATCAAATATTCTAACAGAGTCATGAAACTAAATGTAGGTAACAGTAATTCAAATTAACTACTCCTAAATTATTTGGATGGTATATGACTATTATGATATTCTAGTGATATTTTGAGTTATTATAGATATTTTATCTTATAAAATTAACTGTCTCTTATCCATAACAGTAATTCAAATTAAAAACTCTTAAATTATTTGATATATGACTATCTATATCTAACCTAACCGAATATCATGTTTTAGTTCTACAGAACATTTATCGAGTGGTAGCAACTCGTACTTGACCAGTATTACACAATACGACCCTCAACTACGATTACACTCTCCTTTTTTACCTTATTTTGGTAACTTTAAGCGTATTATACCATCGCATATTTTAGTCGTTAAGGCAATAAACCGTATCAAATCGCTCTGTTATGATCTAATACGAATTCGTTATTTTGGTTACATAATTCAATCATTTAATTATAACCGAAGCAATAAAAATTTGTTGAATAACATCTTTATCTATTATTTTAATCATGTTTTATATTTTAGTCAAAATATTGTTATCAGTAAGTACATATTATGATTTATTACTTATCTTAAAGAATATTTTAAACTTGTAATTATGTGGAACGTGAATTTCGATTCAGTATCTTTTTAAGCTGAAGTTAATTAAACAGAATTATATTATTATCAAGTAATCAAATAAAATAATAACATGTATATTATCGAATATAATAAATGTACATATTCATTTGTTCATGACTATTAATAGATAGGAAAATATAATAATAATTAGTAGAACATTGTGAATAATATAAATGTTGCATGAATAAATTGCAATATTATTTAAAATAGTATATTTTATTGTACAAAGAAAAACAATTTTTAATAATAAGGGGTATTCTCGATTAGAACATTATAACTGGGAATTATTTAATTTTCACAACAATTTCGGATAATTATAATGTAAATAATACTATTAACTAAGTCTCTACATAACAGTGAAAACTGTACCAAAATCTGTTGAGTAGTTCAGAAATGCACATGACTAAGACAGCTGCAATATAAGTGTATAATATGAAATGAACACCAAGTTGAGTCAAATGCCGCTCTGACCTTTAAATTGTATCACAATTTACAAATATTCCTTTTGATAATAACAGATAATCTCTGACATTAATGCCAAGACTATACTGCATAGGGTCACATTTGTTTTCTATATCTTGCCGGTATCTTCTCGATAGAAGCGACTTTGCGAACCGGTGGTAACTTAAAAAATGACTATTCATAAGTGCTTTGTAAAAAGTTTACATGAATAAAAATATTTTCTATTCTATTCTATAGAAAATAAATCTATACATCTATACATATAATAAAATCGTAGACTAGCCGTGTCTATACATTTAATATTTTCAGGAAAAAAATAGTGTTTTGTGTTTCATTTATGATTCTAAACACAAAACAATGATTTTTAGAATTTTTGTCTGTTTGTCGGTTTGTCTGTTTGTCTGTTTGTCGGGCGTTTGTACGCAGTGAACTTCGAAACGGCTTAACCGATTTAAATACGGTTTTCGATTATGTATTACAGCTTGCCCCCCGAAGGTTTTAGTGTTTATTTCATTCAAATCGGTTAACAAATAAAAAAGATATGAGGGTTCAAAGTGATCCATCAAAACATATCATCAATGCGCGTAGGTATATTAAATTTAATATTTTAAGTGTTATTTAAAGCACTTTTTATTGATAAATGTAGCCTTCTCTTGATCTTGAAAGTAGATTACGATCATGGCGGCTAATCACAACAAAGACTAACCAACATGCAGAAGATATTATTTGCGTCCATAAGCAAATATGTTTAATTCCATGGAAACATCAACTCTTTTATTCTGAGAGTACACGACAGATTTCCAAAATGTCAATATCTAGCAAAAAAATTAAAATTGAATTATGTATTAGAATTATGTAAAACTGAACAGTGACACTTTTGTTATATTTAATGTAGAATATACTTCGAACTTAAACCTTTTACGAGATATATTTTTACAAACGTACGTTTCTAAATCTTAAAAATTGTCATACCACCTCTACTTCGAAAATCCACAAAGGACAGAAATTTGTAGTCCAGTCCAGCCGCGGGCGGAAAGCTAGTGAATAAATAATCCTGGACATTTAACACAAAATAGATTCTCCATGGTTTGTGTGTTTGTTAGTCGTAATGTAATATTCGGTCGACGGCATTAGATGTGTATTAACATAAATCAACAAATAATGCAGTTTTGCACTAAGCATTGTCTGTACAATTATCTATAGGTAAAGAGTTAAAGACTGATGTACAAATAAGCGGTTCCATCCATACTTATAACATTTTCATATAATATTATATGATTATTTTAAAATATAATTCACTACTCAAGACATTGCTTTTGATTATATCTATTAAAACTTTACCAGTATTAATTTTCACTAGACTAAAAATTATTTTGAATTAAAGGACATTAAACTAAATTTGAATATTGAAGTACATACTTCTCAATTCTTGTAAAGAAAATGTTTTGCAACATATTGTATCTAAAATTCGTTTTTATTTAATAGTATTTATTAAGTTGAAATGAAACATGTTATTTAAATAAATTATTTAAACACCGCCGATGGCCGCTTACCGTCAAGACTTGGCGACTTGTTTCCACAAAAAGACATTAATTTTGATTAATTATATTTAAATCAGTTTATTTAGTGGCGCCAACAAAAATTGGTTTGATTTTAAGATACGTTTTAATAGGTTTTTTTTCTTTCAACTTGTCTACGAAATAAACAGTAGAACAGGATGTAAGAATTGAAGTAAACGTATAAAATATATTGATTACTAGATCAAGCATACAGTATTCTCATAGATACACTTTTAAAACTAGTAATCATAGTATTAATTACTATATTTGAGCTACGATGCCCACTAGACTCGCGACTTTTGTCGGCGGAAACAATACACAAAATCAAATTTAAAAGCTAACATGCTTGTAAATGAAATGTCACTTAAAAGTGTTATTGCACATACAATTTTAAAATCGCATTACATACTTAATTTTAAAATTATGAATTTTGTTAGCATTTAAACAGTAATTTAACCAAAAGTAACTCGATTAGTTCCGAAATAGTCAAGATAAAAAGAAATGTAATTATTTCCCAGCAACTCTGACCTTCCCGCGTCCGCAGCTGTTTGTACGACGAGAAAAACCACTGAACGATCATTTGCTTGGTAATGTTCATAGTCAAGATCATTATGATTTAATTATTTAAAGGTCAAGGAGATACAAGTCCTATTACACTTAATAGTCAAAGTATGAAAATTAATTTTGAAAGTACAGTGTACGGTTTTAGCTCTTTTATGTATTTTACACATGTACACTTTTCCTACTAAACTATTTCTTTTGTTTACTACCCGATGTTGAATTTTCGAACGGAAAAATTAAATAAGGTTTACTAAATTAGTGTAAAAACGTCTTTAATTCAATACTTAAAATGCATTTCGATCAGAAGTTACAATACAATCAAGTACATATATTCTTTTATAATTAATCATAAAATCATCCTGGACGTTCCGATATAAAACTAACGAATCAAATTTATTTCCATCTCTTTCTATAATGTTGGTATTAATCATTCTGTTTCTTTTCTCCTCGAAGCTGGTGAATAACCAACATCTGCTGTTAAAGCATATATTCTTAGACAATGTTTATCATAATTCGTACGTGAGTGTGTGAGGCTAAGTGTGTTTAGTGATTACTTAAACATAAAAAATCTACATATATAATGTTCTTATTCAAGCAAAAATTATTGCGTCGGTACTTTTTAACACCCATAAAAAATAAATCTTAAAAGTCACAACATAAATTTTAATTAAAAATAACTAATTCGCAGTTTTGGTAAAAGAATTCAAACTGCCTAAAATTTCATTCAAATGAAGTTCAAATATGGAACAGATATATTCAGGTTAAATAAATTCGGTTTATACAAGGATGAAAGGTCATCCTTAGATCGTACTATAAGGTACAAAATGGATCATATAATAATCTTAGTTCTTACTACTAGTTTAGTTATCTATCAACGGAATCGCTTATCAACATAACATATAATGCGATATATTATTACGCTATCAATACATTAGAAAGACGTTCTAATCATAACTGTAGGAGACGCGGTCAGTGCCAGATCGACCACGAAATAAGAGCGAATATTACGGGCCCTAGCATTGAAAGGACCCAAAATCTTAGAATTGAGGGGCCATACAGACGTATTTAAGACAATTTATCCTATTTGACATTATTGTAATAATCGTCACCTGACGATATGGATACACATTTATAAAATTTATAGAATTAAACTCTTTTTCGTAATATTTCCACGTTTTTTAAGTTAGACTACCTGATGATGATTGTTCGAAACCGATTATAAATTAAATTAAGTTTGTTAATAAAAGTAGAAATAATGTGAAAAACAGTTTTATTCTGTAAATTTTATAAAATGCATTTCCATCAAGAAGTGACAGTTAGTAATAGTTAGCAAGTAAGGATTAGTAAGAACTAGTCTAAGACAAACATATATCCATTGTTTCGAAACGTTCCAAGAAGGACCAACACGAAACTCGTCTAGTTTTTATTTAGAACCCGTTATAAGAATTCGGACAGCAAAATACAGCCCTGGCAGCGGTCACCAGATAACATGTTCCGAGGGGTCAACCGATAGTGAAAGTATTTATAAACCGTGATCCCTCTCGATGAACAGTACTCGATTGAGTGATCATGTTACGTAATAAGATTTTCGAGACGTGGTTTTACGCTATAACAGTCGACCAATTTATTATAAATAGCCTCAAAATTGTATTAATGTGACCAATATTCGGTCAACAGCAATTAATATCGATTTAGCTAATTGAATTGTAAACTGAAATAATTAGATATTAATTGATAACAGAATATAAGTATTGTAGAGACAACTTGCATATGTAAGATTTTTATTTTTAACCTAGAAGGTAGAGACTCGTATTGACTACTGATTTAGCCCGACGCGACCCGGAATTGTGTCCACGCCTTAGTGCTAAATGCTATCATAATCACCATATATATTATGGTTAATTTTCTGATATCCTTTATCTATACTAATATTATAAAGAAGACAACTTTGCTTGTTTGCAATGAACAGACTCAAAAACTTCTGAACCGATTTTAAAAATTCTTTCACCATTCGAAAGCTACATAATCCATGAGTAACATAGGCAATGTAATATTATGCTACGGGAGCGAAGCGGCGCGACACAGCTAGTTATATCATACCGAAACAATATTTTCGTATCATAGACCATTTATTGTACATAAGAAACAAGTAAGTAAGTACTTCATACATTTATAAAAGATAATTATTCCTGTGCAGTATCATACGTAATAACTTGATTTTAAAATATCTCATTAACATAATGTAGTAGATAAACGATCGCGTCATCGAATTTTATTTTAGTAATACATATTTACTCAAACCAAACAGTGGATATTTAAATATTTCGTTGAAAAACCCAACTTGACTTTTTAGTTAGAAAACTCTGCACTACCAAAATTAAACATAATAATTCAAATTTCACAGTTTTTGGTTAAAGATCGATTAAAATGATTTATGAAAATCACGTGATATTAAAGATTTTAAATAGTATTAGTAAAAATAATGAGAATTGTTCATATTTTGTGATCATTATAAAAGTACATTGACCTGCAACACTTCCATTGCTGACCGCGCATTCAACACTAGAACAGATCCTTGATTGCCTCCCATACCTTGCGTGTCAAATACACAACGTATACGCTGAATGCAAATCTCTTGTTGGACTTTAATCAGGTGATAAAAATTTTTAATAACGCTATTAATTACTATTAATTAGTAGTGTAATCCGCGTTATCTCTGAGATAAGAGCTAATCCGGTAATGTTAAGATCGAGGAGTCCTGCGTCACGGCTGAGCACATATTTTGAACCATATGTAAATATTGTCGTCTTGTTGACATTACTAATTATGTAAGAATGTGAAATATTGGCAAATGCGCATTATCTACGCAAGACTTGTTTTGTTTGTTTATCCTTCATTACGCTTTTATTTAAACTTTTAGGTAATTTAAGAAAGGTGATTTTCGTATCGCGGAGTAAAAAAAATATTCTAGAACAAAATCCGATTCCGTTGTACACTACCAAGCTGACACCCACGAGTAAGAAATATTCTCTACGTGAGACGATATATTTTATGTTTATTCAATTTTATGTTTAACATATTGATGAATATAAAGTATATTACACTAAATTCTGCCCGTATCTTCGTCCGCGAGGTATATAAATAAGGTATCACCTCACATCAAAGCTTTTACATGTATATACTAGCCGCGCCCCGTAGCCGTAGCCGTGTAACTTGTGATTCCGTGGCAACTCCAGGATTAAAAGTTGCTTATATGTATACCAAGTTTCATCAAAATCGGTTCAGTAGTTTTACGTGAAATAGTAACAAACACTCATACTTACATCCCCACAAACTTTCCCATTTATAATATTAGAAGGAAGTTGGGTTACTACGTAGATAGACTTATAACACACGATACTTTAGTTCAGTCCTTAATATTAACTACCCATCTCCAATATCTAAAGTCTAAGCTAATACTGAATTTCTAACGGAGAAGCAAGAATTTCTTTATTGGTATAGCCCTTTCTCTGCTCAAGGACCTGACCTTTGCCCCTACTTTCATCGGATTCCTGTTACATTACAAATTACGGAGCTTGGCATTTCGAGAGAAATCTCAACTTTCCTGTCAGAGGGTTATTTTGGAGACTGATATTAAAACAATTTGTTTGGAATAAAATATATACCAATATTAATTTATTAAATATTGTGTAATGTGGTGTAGGTTGATTTTTGTGTGTGATTGTTGTTAAATTTTAATACTCAATTGAGGCTTAATTTTGAGATTTTCATAAATATAATTCTATCTCTTTCAAAAGAGACAGAATGGCATCATATTTAAGAGCTCCTCTAAGTTGATTACCATTTTAGTATTTCAATATTATGCACTCTATAAACATATGAAGAACAAAAAGCCCCCCTAAATATTAATCAATGATTTAGAAGCGACGTCTCAGATTTGAAATAGCCGGGCATTGTATGTTTTTATGTTTATATGTTTTTACGTCTGTACGTTTGTATGTAAGTGTGAAAAACTTTGTCCAACAGTAACTGTACGAAAGCACAATACTTTTGTACTACAGTTTTTTAGTCTCGTAACTCGATGGGACGGCAAACCGACACGACCGGAGAGATCATTATTACACTTATTATAATAACGATAATTATACAATCACTACATAGTATAAAACAAAGTCGCTTTTTCTGTCATGTGTCATGTTGTATGTCCCTATGAACGCTCAAATCTTTAAAACTACGCAACGGATTTTGATGCGGTTTTTTTTAATAGATAGAGTAACTCATGAGGAAGGTTTTTATCAGCATTGCACCCGTGCGAAGCCGGGGCGGGTCGCTAGTACAAGATATAGATATGCGTGGGAATGGCTTTTTGAAATGATCGCTTGGTAATAGTACTCGATAGACGGTACAATAAAACCGGCTTTAAGCTAGTAAATAAACAGTTAAACAAATTATTTATAAGTTGACATTTACAAAAATGTGTTGAGTGATACTTTACTATTTTGTTACAAAAATGTGTTGAGTGATACTTTACTATTTTGTTCAGGTCGATTTATAATTCTGAACTTTAATATTGAGTCTGAGGTTGTAAAATATTTAGTATTTTCATTTTGTCCTTGAATACAGACTCCTACTAATATTATAAATATGAAGGTTTAAATGTATGTGTGTTAGGATGATAGTGTGTGAACCCGCAATAACTTTTGAACGTATTTTGATAGATACAGATAGGTTATAAACTGAATCTCGTATAAGCAGTCATAGGCTTGTCCCTAAATTAAAGTTTTATTTCATCCTTAAGGTACCATGTTTAACCTCACAATAAACCAATACAAAAATTGTAAACTATAATCCATTACGTACGCCAGCCAAACATACGTTTACAAAGCACACAAATTACGAAATTTCATAGGATATTAAACCTGAGTAAAAATGACGAAACGTAATAGAAAATCGCATTCTTTTACGTATTACAAAGCTAATGATAAGCCATTCGATCCGAAGTCTCAAGGCATCTCAAGGCCGGACGAAATGCCAATGAAGGCATGTTTTCTTTTTATAACGCAATGCTATATTAAATGCTAAAGATATATGAAAACAAAGTCAGCTAACTCCAATTATCACATGATATTTGAGAAACAAAAAAGTTTTATTTGTTCCATTACAAACCGTACCTTATAATAAAGATAATTAGGATACCAAACTAAAATAAGGTGTGCGGTTCTGTAACACTTATAAAGTAGGGTATTATTCAGCATGTGCTGCAATGCCCTGAAGCTTTGCAGCGCTGATTTTCAGTAACTATTAATTTGACAGCCACGTTTGAAGTGTCAGTACATTAATTATATATTGAAATAAA